>WHYT01013332.1:52131-114631 GCA_009806455.1 Tetrax tetrax
TCACCGCCGCCCGCCCGGCCTGGGGAGGGCGGGAAGGCGGCGGGCACTTCGCGGGGCGGCGGGGGGAGACCGTGCCCCCTCCCCCCACCCCAAGCCGCCGAGGGAGGGAGGAGGGGTGACCGCTCCCCCGCCTTACCGCCCGCCGGGATCGGCGGGGCCGTTTCCCGCTCTCTCGCCGCGTTTGTCGCTCCCCTCTGCCGGTCCGGCCCGGCCCGAGGCGTACCCCCGCCCCTCACCCCCCCGCGTTGGTGTGCGTAGTCCGGTCCTGCGGGGTCGCGGTGTCCCGGCACCTCGTCTGGCGGCTCCGTGGTGAAGACCCCGGCGCGGCGGGGGACGTGGCACTCCCGGGGGGAGGCGGCCCCTCTGGTGATGCTCTTGGGATAGCGGTTTGTCGGCGGCTCGCCGATCCTAAAAGTACAGCTCCCCTTGATTTCAGGGACGACTTGGTTGCCCCAGGCGCCATTGCTTAGGTGGAGGTTCCCGAGGTGACCGGTCCGGCTAGTCACCTCCCCATGGTCCGCTTTCTACACCAAAGTCTTCCCATATGGGTTTATGGCCTTCTCCCCGTTGAGTGTCGGTGGGTAGGGAGCTCGTGCTGCTCATGCCATCGGTGCTTCTGCAGAAACGCCAGTGTCGTGCACCTGCTTTGTCATCGGCATTCCAGATTTTGAGAAATGTCTCGTCCTTTGCCGCTTGGCAGAGCTTTTGCAGTTGGGCAGGAGCTGTGGTTTTAGGTAGTTGTTCAGGACGTGGAGCCACACCTGCCCTTAGCAGAGGGTGAACATGTAGTTCAGCCATGAGACAGAGGAAACGCCTTTTAATGTAAGAACAGTGTTGACCAAATGTGTCATCTTGACAGCAATCAAAAGTGGAATGCTGAATACAGGCTACTGAGGAAGAAGTAAAGAAAAAAACCATATAGACAGTGCATGCTTTGAGGTTCCTACCAAACTTAATGGAAGTGGTGTATCTAGAGTTACCCGAGTGCTTTATCCTTCACGTCTGTTACTACTCTGTCATTCAGAGCATCGATATAGCTGCATGTGGTCTGTTTGTGTCATTGCTCAAGCTGGCTATAATACTTTATTGGAAAGGTTAAAAACTGCTGAAACTCCCAGCAAGCTTACTGTGAAAGAAGATTTTTCTTAAATGAAGCTTGGAATGAAGGAGACTGTTTTACACAGACCCCTGCGAAGACGCTAGATGTGGGTGACTGTTGGACACTCTTTTCCAACACCCACCATGTGGGCTGTTGGTATCTAAATAATAGGCACTGTAGTTTGTGTCCAGTATTCTGAGCTACCTAGCTCCTTAGGTACTACGATTTCGGGAGATCTTAATGTTAGGATAACTTATTGTCAGCCTAACAGGCTGAGCATGAGCTCCCCGTTATGATTTTCTGGCTAAGAAAAAGCTGTGAGGCAATGTTGCCTCTATATATGGCAGTAACAAGCCATTGCTGGGCTACAGTGTCCAGTTCTGGTGCCTGTGCATGAAAAGGGTTGCTGACTAATTGCAAAGGGTTCAGAAAAAAACTGCAGAAGTATGTAGACATCTGGAAACTGGATTGTACAGAGTGATGTAAACCAATGAGATTGAGCTGCTTATCGAGAAGCATCAAGAGGTGCTTGTATCAGACCACATCTATCCGTGCGAGGAGAAGAAAGCAGTTCGTTAGCAGGCAGGGGTGAAGCAAGATTCAGTGATGGGAATTTGAAACTGGACGTTCTCAGATTAGAAATAAGGCACATTATTTAGTGTTCTAATGTAGCTGAAGAGTATGGGATTGATGATGTGCCTTCAAAAGTTGAAAAAGTCTAAAAGCTGTAATTAAATATTAGCTAGGAAATAAAAGTTTTACATGGAAGGCCAGGTCACAGATTTTGTTAATATGCTTTAAGGCCACATATGAATGGCATCACTAAATCCTTATGCTTCCCAAAGAAAAAATACAACTAAAGTCAAGCTATGCTTGCAAGGTATCTTTCATTCCCTCTGCAAACCTATTTAAATCCTGTGTGCTGTCTTGAAAGATATTTAAAAAGTAGGAATTGGAATGATCAAATTAAACTCATTGACACAGTAATAATTAGATGCGTTTCAAATTGTCAAAGAAATTTCCTAATATTTGCTGTGATGTTAGCAAACAGGATTTGTGTGATGGTTGATTTTTCTTGAGATGATATGCTACAGCTCTTTAAACTTTGCGAATAATCCACTGGCTGCAGGGTGTCGTTTGTCTGAATGAATATTGGAAATAATTCGCAGAGTTTTGGAAAGGCAAATGTATCTGGTGCGTGTGTAAGTGACTCTGTGTACTTTTGGAAATTGGTTTTTAAACAGCCTTCCCTTCTTATGTAGTCTGTTTCTCCATTGTCTGCCTCAGCGGAGTTTGCTCTGAGCACAGGTGTGCTGTGAGTGCTTAAGAGGACTGATTAGTACCAGCTGACACAACACATGGTGTGGTGTCCCATGATACTGGGCCGTTAGTTGACTGCATCTTCCATTTAATCCGTGGCTGCAGCTAGAGATGCTTTTTAGTATTACTGCCATAGTGTTTTAAATGAAAACAGGGGAAAAAAAAAAGGCAAGTAATGTGTTATTTGCTCAATCCCATGACCTGCAAAATGAAAAAAAAAAAATTCTACTACATCAAGTTGTAGTTGATCTATACAGCACATTCTTCACAACTAATATTTGCAAAATTATAGTGTATATGATGAATAGCTTCAGATACTGAAATTTGGTTCTAGAATGTGCAGCATTCCCATTTAAGTGAATGAGAATTCTGCCTGCATATGCAGACCCAAGTAATAACAAAATACATGCTGCAGAAAGATCAGATAACTGTACTCTGGATTCTTTCCCAGGTTCTTCCTTTGTCTACCAGTGCATTAGGTCTAGTTATTCACTGCTGAAATCAATGAGTTGGTTATAGCTAGAACAAGTCTGAACACAGTATTTGAGCAACAAGAAACCTTAATTTTATGAATCCTTATGCTTATTTAACATAAAGTTGGTATGTGCATCTTAAGCTGTATGGATCTGCTGTTCAAGGTTAATGGTAATTCCTGTTTTGTGTAAGATTGTGACCTTGGACCATAAAAGTAATAACTGTTGAATACTGTTTCAAAATGTTACATTGTGATGGCTTAGTGTTTTGCACTAGTAGAAAGAATTTGCCTTGACAAATGTTCTTTTGTTTTTCAGGAAAAGAAATGGAGCAAGTTCAGTAACTATCCAGTCTAACGTCTTACTGATATCTTAAGGAATTTTACAAATACTTACTTTGAATTGAGAAAATGACTGCAGATATAGAAGAAAGTACAGGTTGTTGGAAAAGAATACCTGTCAAAAAGTGCAATGTCCAATAGTGAATTTGGAAGTAGTATAAAATAAATACACCTGTTATGGTGCGATTTGGGAGTGGAGTTAACTCTATAGCACACAGGTAGCTGTCCAGGAAGGAAAAAAAAAGAGCTTTCTGTTTTTCTAAATTATGGAAATTTTTTGGAAGACGTGGACATGGATTTTGAGCCTACTCATGGTTTCATCGGAATTTCACAGTGACAACAGGCTTTCGTATAGTTCTCAAGGTAGGGGTCTGACCTCTGTAGCTGATAAGAAGCATCTATTTTTGCTTTACATTTGGGTAATATTTTCCAAACCGCTTTTATGTAATTAATGAGATCAGATGGGCTCTGCTCTTAGTTTTATCATGACTCATTGTCATGGAAGTTTAAATACAGCAAGTATGATTAAATTTCTTCTTTTAATTAATTTCTGTCTACTTTTAAATGTAGAAAATCATTGCAAATTAAATCTAGTAAAATGTTGTACTTGGTAATAAGTTTAGAGGCTTACCATGACAACATTAACATGTTTTTATATTAGGAAGTAAGGATCTAATCTTTGATCCTTTAACATTTGTAGGTTTTTAGTGAAATGAACAACTGTTTACATGTTTTTACTGTATAATACTGTTCATTACTACTGTTTTTATTCTTGCAGGTGGATCTAATAGCTTTTGTCTTTGAATGGTATCACTGGGCAGAATGTGTCCTTCTTGGGTTACGGTTTAGCCCCAAATATTTACATATTTTCCATAAATAGGAAAAGATATGTAGTTAAAAACTTTTGTATTTCCAATCACATTAAATTAATAGGAAACTGAACATATTTTCTTGACTTAAAGAGAAAGAAAATAATGTTTTGTTTTATTTAGTAAAATGCTACATCTTGCATTTACCTGAAGATTACTTTTACTCATGAGGGTGATAAGATTTATCCAAGTGTGGTTTATGTTTATACTACTACTTGTTGTTTCCTGTTATATTTTCTTCTCTTCTATGCCCACTCCCTGGATTGTCTTACCTTGTGATTACAAAGAGGAATTCCTGTCTTACCTTGAACACTACCAACTAACAATCCCAATAAGGGTTGATCAAAATGGAGCCTTTCTCAGCTTTACTGTGAAAAATGCTAAACCCTCAAGAAGGAGGAGGAGCACAGACCCTTATGACCAAGAACTGGCAGCATCTAAATTATTTTTTAAACTTTCTGCCTATGGCAAGCACTTTCATTTAAACCTGACTCTCAACACAGATTTGGTGTCCAGACATTTTACAGTAGAATACTGGGGGAAAGATGGACCACAATGGAAGCACGATTTTTTAGACCACTGTCATTACACAGGATATTTGCAAGACCAACACAGTACAACTAAAGTGGCCTTAAGCAACTGCAATGGTCTGGTAAGTGCACGTTACTTATTTTAGTATAATAGTGTGCTTGTCCCTTTTAAATTACAGAAGGACAACTTAATTGGCGTATCTTTCAGTTTTTTGAGTCCCTGTGGGAAGCAGTAGACAGGAAGGTGCAGAAAACCCCTCAAACCTGATGTGTGGGTCCTGGGGAAAAGTAGTCATCAGTTTTTCAAGCTTAATTGTAAGTGCTGAGACCCAATTCTGTGGTCCTTTAGCAGGCAGCATTTTCAGTCCTTACAGTGCCTGCACTAAGGCTGCAAGATTAGGTCTGTGCTGAGATCCTTACAGATTACAAAAATGTTGCAAGCTTAAGGGATGATGAGGAGGAAACAGTGGATCCTTTAAGATGCTGAGTCCCTCCAGAGGGACACTGATTGAATTGAACACTGTCTTGTTGTCTTTGAGAATTTGGGTTTAGAAACCTTGATTAAATAACAGAGAAGAATTACTTGGTGTAGACGTCATCAATGCTCTAAGTTCAAAGAGCAAAGAGGAAAGTAGTAGATCCTTTGCATGTACCAGTATCAGAAAGTAATTACTTACCTTTTTTTAGAAATACTTTGTTTACAAATTGTAAACAGTTGCATCTAAAAGTAGGATTAGAAATTCTCATCTCTTTTATTCTCATTTCTTCTTTTACTGTTGGTCCCTTTATCACGCGATGGTACTGCTTCGGTGGGGGAAAAGCTTCTTTTATTCCCAACAGAAACTAGAAGATAAAAACAAAAAAAAAAAATTAAAAAACAGCCTATTGAGAAACAAAATACTAAAATAGAAGGGCGTCACTAGGAAATACTAAATCAAGAGCCAGTAATTTATCTGGGAAAAATATATGTCTATATTATGGTTATTAATTATTTTTTAAATTCTAGTAGAACACTGTGCAATCTTCCTGTAAGGAACAGACAGCTCTAACTAAATTGTTAAGGGAGGAAAAAAAAAAATACACATTTGCCAGACTAATTCCTATTTATCCTTGTAAGTGCTGTTGAATAATGCATTGAACAAAAGCTAACGGCTTCGGACCTAGATAGGTTGCATTACACCCAGTTGCTTCTGATATCCCTGATGCAGTCTAGGTTAACATTTTGGAGTACTCCTGAGGAAAAATAATTTAATGGGAATTTCCACGGCTAGGTGAACAGTTTCAAAGAAATGCTGTTAAAATGGTGTTCCATTGGGTGTGGTATCACAGTGTCATTAATGTAGACTTGTAGCGAATAGATCTGAATTTAATACAATTTTCACTTTGGTTTTGCAGTTACTGTATAATAACTTTTTTTTTTGTCATGGTTATTTAAGCTTTTAAACTAATATACTCAATTGTTTTGCTTTTGAGTTTTCAGATAAAAATACTATGGACACCAAATCCTCATTTTCAGGACTCCCTTCGTTGAAAGAGGTTGTGTGCCTCTGTATCTCCAGAGTTTCTGCCAGTTGAGGCAGCCTGGTTGGCCCCCTTGGAGCCAGCAGTCGATGCCATGGTGCTCCCATTTCAGTTCCCCTCTGACCTTGGCCAGCTAGTGAGCTGAGAGTGCCTGCTCTTGCTTTAGCCGACTCTTTGTTGTCCTTCCATATTAGGAAAACAAGAGCAGGATGAAGTCAGAGAAGGTCTGTGTTTCCCTTTCACCTTTGCCCATCTCTTGCTCCTCATGACACTTCTTTTCTTCAAAGAATTTAGCATTATGGATGGTGATCCTCTCAGTATCATCCTCTACTATATGGAAACTCCTCTTGTCATTCAGTGTTTGCAGGGCCTTCCAGAGCAATGAGTATGGGAGTTACCACTCTGTTCAGATACATCCATCAGAGAGTTATTTTAAAGTGATGATTCCTACTGATGAATTTTTTTTTTAATACAGCTGCTGGTTGGAACATGTTTAATAAAGCAATTGGCAGTGAATATTGAAGACAATATAACTTGTTTTAGAACTAGTGATAGTTCAGAGTATGTTGTGCTTAAAGGCATTTATTGTATTTTCCAGTATGACTTGGTTTGTAAGAGGCTGCCAGTCACTTTCTGCAGAGTCCTTGATTAACGTCTGTCTTGAAGTCAGCCATTTTAAGTTTAACTCTAAAACAAGTAGTAATCTTTTAGCAATGAATGTTGCTCACAAGCAAAATATAAGCATTCCATTTGTCCTGTTAGGCTTCAGGAGCCAAATGCTTCTGACAAATGAGTCAAATTTCTTCCTCTTAGTGAATATTTTGAGTTATTCTGTTTAGTTACTCAGAGTGGTCAGGCGAGACTGTGATCTAATTAACTCAAGTTGTATGACTTTGAAGAACACTTGTAGTATCTGAGTGCTGGTGCAAGGAAGGCTTCCTCTCAGTTTCTTTAGAATAAAAGTGGAGAGCAGTCAGTTCATTTCCCTGTCACTGTTTCCTGTTTCAGCCTCTCCCTCTGTATTCCTCATAACCAAGTGTCCCAGAATTAGAGCCTGCTCCTTACTGAAGTTTCATTCTGGTAGTTTTCATCTGCTGGGCCTTGATTATGCTATAAATTGTCTGAAGTTATGAGGAAAGCTCTATAATCCAGTGAGCGGTCATGTGAGGAAATTGAAGGTCTTGTCCGGCAGACTTGCTGGCTTCCAAACTCATATTTACTTTAGTGGATGTTACATTTGTGGATGGATTGCAGGTTAGGCCTTCTTGTGAAAGAGCCTGCAATGAGTGGCATTTTGGGCCTTTTCGACACTGGGTGCAAGGCAACAAGGCTGAGGCATTGCCTAAGCTGAATATGTCATACTGAAAGTAAAAAGAGAAGAAATGGTGGTAGACTGGCTGAACAGAGAAGAACTTCACCTCAAGGGAGAGAAGTTTGTCTAGTTATGAAAGGAGCATATCTTAAAGAAGAAAAGTGTTGGAGCAGTAGTAGTGGAATTGAGCAGAAACCAATTTTTTTTTTGTATTCTGACCCACCTCTGTCTTCTGCCAGGTGTTAAAGCTCTCAAGCTTTAACAAGTTCTCAAGCAAGTTTTCCACAGTAGCAGATTTTCTCATTTTAAGCTGAAAATCCCAGTAGTGGGAAATACTTCAAAATATGTAGAAAGTGATTATTATTAGGAAAGTGAATGAGAGGTTAAATCCCATTTTGAGGCTATTGTGCTTCCGAGGAGATGTTTAATGTGAAACTCCAAGTATTTCCATGACATAGAAGGATCCGTGCTCTGAGTAACGTTTGTGCTGAGTAGCACAGATGTCTCCATCCAAACAGAAGTGATAAAGAAAGCACGAGATGTAGGCTGTGGCTAAAACCATGACCTTGCTTGGTTAAGAAAGGAATTATTTTGCTGGAAGACTTCTTGTTTGTTTCATGTATTCCTAAATTCATATATGTATAAATGATTCATATTCTTCTTAAGTTAGCTCATTTGAAAGCTGATTCCAGCATAAAGAATGTGTCTACTCTTACAGAGTATAAGTTGCATGTAGTATCGTATTTTTGAATTGTGTGTAAAAGAATGTCTAGTTTGTAAAATAATTTGTAAAGATCAGAAATTATATTGAAAAGAATTTAGTATTCTAGATCAGTGTCTTTGGAGTTGTTTTTGGTACTGCTATGTATCTGCAGTGTGGACTTAGTATTCAGAAAATCATATATAAACTGCACCTGTCCTAGTTTTAAGGTGTCTTGTTAGGTTCTGTGATGTACTGTGTCAGGCCAGACAACTATTATTTTTATCTTTAAGAGCACTGTAAGCTAATGCAATCTTTTTCCTCAGTTATAAAACTACAGTGAAGTGTATAGCCATCTGTAGACATACTAAACAACACTGACACATTTTCAGAAGTTTCCATTACTACTGCTTTATATTAAAAATGGGTAAAGCATAAAGTCTAGAAAGGTTCAAGGCATGGAGAAATTGTAAAACAGTAGTACTGCGTGGAAAAGGCGTGCGCTTACTTGTCCTCCATAATTCAGTTTGCTTCTGCCATTGATGGCTGTCCCCCATCTGAAGGAGGTTAAGGCCCCAGCTGGACAGCCTGACAGAAAAAGATTCCTTTTCACAAATTCAGGGGAACTCCATGTGGATTCAGATTTGTCTGAGCATGTCAGACTGCTGGATCCAGACTTTATATATATGTTAGCAGGAGTTGGCAGTCTGTAGTGGGGTTGGATAACACAGGATGTCTAACAATCTGTTTTAGATAATAATCTTGGGAATGTTGTAGTAACCTACTTGGGGCATTCCACTTGTTTGTTAAATTCATAGTATTTTGTCTAAACCTTTTGCTGATCATACTTATGTCTTAGTGATATTTCTTATGCTTTGGAGCAGAAGTTTAATTTACAAACTATTCAAATACAATAGCAAACAAAAAAAATTAAAATTCATTCTTTTTAATACTTTAAAAGGACATTATGTCAGTCTACTTTTTGAACTGTTATGCTCAAGTAGTAGATTATAAGCTGAAAAAGGAGTTTAGAATGTTGGTTTGGATAGAATAGCGTACTTCACACTATTTATTAATTGGACATTGCTGAATGCATATGCAATGGAAGTATCTCTAGCCACATGAATTTTTTAAACTCAGAATAAATGCTGGTTGTCACTGATATAGGTGCTTTTTATGTACAGAATTCAGAGTGCTTCTTAAAAATCAGTCACTGCCATTCAACAAGACCGCTTGCACCAGTTTAATATTGGAAGAACAATTACGTTTGCAAGCAAAATCAATGTTAGGTTAAAATGTATGTATGCTGAGATTATGTGAAGGGCATATGCAGGGGAAGTGCATTTCCAGTGTTCGCTAGATCATTTGGCTCACTGCAGCAACTGACCTCATACATGTTCTTACTACCTGGTGGTAGGTGTAAGTTAAAATTTATTTACAGTTCCTCAACAAAATGCTATTAAAATCTGTCTTTTCTTAAACCACCATAGTGTTCAGGCAGGTGAGGTCAGATGTCAACTAGAGATAGGAAAAACTAGTGATACTGTCTTAGCCTTTTTCAGTATTGGTACCTGAAGGAAATGTGTTTGCAATTTGCAGACATTCATAATAGTTTTTAGTGTATTTGCTCCTGCAAATAATGCAATTTGTATAGAGAATTAATGCTGTGATCAAATGTTGTTTATGGCATCTGAATTGACTCACTCCCACTGAGGTCATCTTCCTGCTTAAAACAATCAGATTCAGTATCTGATATAAATGTCTTGTTCATGCTTAGACTTGTTAACCTGGCTGGACTTGAGTACAGATAGGAAGGATGTATGCTCTGGAGTAATCAGATTTAGGTTAGCACCAGCTCTGTTGCAAAGACAGAGCCACAGATTGGATGGTACCTCTCTCTCCTCAGGCTTGGCATGAAGCAGACAGCCTGATTCTATTTGCCATCAGGCCGTCAGAGAGCCACTCTGCAGGGCACTTCTCCTGTGACAACGTAATGCCAGACCGGATAATGGCTCAGGGTTCATCTGAACCCAGATGTCTGACATCCAGACTGGATGCAGTCCAGACTGTCAAGGTTCTTTCTGGCAAACCCAGTTACAATTTGGTTTGTATTTTCAGTGCTTTTTAAGCAGCAGTGTACCAGTGGATGATTTATTTTTTAGTAAGATCTTAGACGCGTTGTGAGAGGAATTTGATACTGGCATCTTCCAGGTGAACATAGATCCTGATGTTACCATCTTGAGTAAATAATTGAGTTCATAATGAAAAATAGCACTGAAGAGGAATCCTTACTGTTACAGTCACTGTGTAAGGAATGTATGAATGAAATCTGCATTGTGTTCATACATATATTTTTAAAATGTGTAATAGGATTATATTTAGAAAACACAGTTCTTTCTGATGTATTATACAGGATTTTTTTTATTTTGTAAGTTTTATGTTGTTACTGAAGTGTCATTATTCTAGGAGTGAAGAACAGCAGACGTTTGATGTGTAAAACAGCAGCAGGACGAGAGCTTTAACCAAGAGTACAATGGCAAGCCCTGATCTTAGAAACAGCTTTAGAATATTTAGACCAGATATGGAGCAAGTGGTCTTGGGGCTTTTCATAGAGGTGTCATCAGAGGAAAAAAAAATGAACCCTTTATAAAAAGGCTCATGCATAGTATTTGCTTTACAGATCAAAGATGTGTTAAAATTTGTGATTATCAAATTGGGATATAAATGCAGAAGTTCCTGCTTCCAGTCCACTGTCTGATGAGTAGCTCTTTCTCCTGGTGTAGAAAGTTCATATGTTCAGAATTTTCTAGATATGGATACCAGAATTTTTTATTTAGCAAATACAGGTATAGGAGTCTGTCAGGGCATGCTCCCCAGTATTTCTGTATCTGAAAGGATCCCAAAACTGGATTTTCTTCTAAAGTTCAGTTTTAGTTGCTGAAGGTTCAGGATATTGCATAGTTGGCTTGAAATCTCCCCTTTCTTCCATAAACCGCTTCCTGTTTGGAAGAAGCTGAGTTCACAAATGTGAACGTTATGAGTAGAATATCTACTATTCTGCACTGCGGTACAAGGAGAAAGAAAAAGTTCATTTGTGTTGTGGTTTTGTTTAGTGAGGGGGGCCTAAGGTGGTAGCTTCTGTAAGAAACTGCTAGAAGTTGCTCCCCTTTGTTCAGTTGACTCAGCCAGGCCTAGTGCAGTCCCGCTGCTGGCCAAGGCGGAGCGAACGCCTCTGTGATAACGTATTTAAGAAGGGGAAAACGGGGTGGGGGAAGAAAAGATGTGAAGAAGCTGAGCGGGGGCAGAGGGGGAGGTGTGGGCCTCGTGGGCCTTGCAGGCCTCACGCTCTGGCCTCTCGCTGGGCCGCTGAGTGGGCCCGGCTGGGCTGCAAGAAGTGGAGAGGAGATGAGATGTGAATGAGATGTGAAAAGATCCTGAGAGGTGTCTGCCTGCCTGTTGTGAAGAGTTTTTGTTGTGAGAGGAACCGCTGCAGACACCAAGGTCAGTGAAGAAGGAGGGGGAGGAGTAATGCAGCACCTGGCCAAGATTCCCCTGCAGCCTGTGGTGCAGCCCATGGTGGAGCAGGTTGTCCCCCTGCAGCCCATGGAGGTCCATGGAGGAGCTGAGATCCACCTGCAGCCCGTGGAGGACCCCATGCAGGGGCAGGTGGATGCCTGAAGGAGGCTGAGGGCCTGCTCTGGGGCAGCTGTTCTGGAGGGACTGCACCCCGTGGAAGAGATGACCCATGCCGGAGCAGTTTCATGAAGGACTGCAGCTCATGGGAGGAATCCCGCAATGGAGCAGAGGAGGAATGTGAGAAGTTCTTCCCCCGATGATGAAGCAGTGGCCTAAAGCGACATGTGATGAACTGACTGTAACCCCCATTCCCTCTTCCCCTCTGTGCTGCTCAGGGAGCGGGGAAGGTGGTAGAGATAATGTTAAGCCTGGGAAGAGGGAAGGGTGGGGGGAGGTTATCTTGTTCTCTGTCTCATTATCCTGCTGTTTTTAGTAATAAATTAATAGTTTTCCCCAAGTTGAGTCTGTTTTGCCAAATTTGTGGCCAGACCTTTTAAGGAAGAAATGCTTTGTAAATGGTTAATATTAATAATTAAGTTAATAAGTTAATAATTTGATTTTAATAACTATCTCAGCTTTGGAATTAAGCATCTGGATGTAAAATGCTGAATGGTTTCCTTGAGTATACATTCTAAAGTTAATCCTTCATGCTAATTTTCTTTGATGCGACATGTGACTTTAAGGATTTACTGGTATGGCATCATAGAGGGATATTGGTCTTACCACTTAAGCAGGGCCGTTTTGGCTTAACATCACTTTTAATGGATATGAATCATGTAGTTTTGGAACATCTCTGTGAAGAGATTATTTGTCATATAAAGCAAGAGATATTCTCAGTATTAGCACATCTACCAAAAATGATGGAAAATAACTCCAGAAATATGTAAATGATCTTTTTGTTCTTTTCTCATTGTGTTGCTTACAGGCACTTGCTCCTGGTCCTGCTAAAATCAGTGGAGGAAAGCTGTGTCATGCATTATTTTCTGTGTTGGCTTAGAGTTGTGGATTTCTTCAGAGGTGGATGATAGGCAAATGTTTTTTAAAGTTAAGCTTTTTACAGGAGTTTTATATTCTTTTGCAAGTTTTTATTTTCTTATTTTTTTTCTTAAGCATGGAGTCATTGCTACAGAAGATGAAGAGTATTTTATTGAGCCTTTAAGGAATATAACAGAAGATTCTAGTAACTTTAATTATGAGAACGGTCACCCTCATGTTATATACAAAAAGTCTACCATGCACCAGCAGCATCTCTATGATCACAGTCACTGTGGAGTCTCAGGTAAGTGAGTATGAGTGTCATTCCTTTTAAAAAATTATTACTCAAGGTATATTTTAAAATCTTGCTTGGTTTCCATGTAAGACACGGTGGAGAATGTAGCAATGGGAATCCTTCTTTTGGGTGATGTGATGTGCCCTGTTGAAAAGTAGTTTTGCTTTTTTTTCAGATTCAGATGGAGGGTATAGTGTCTTGAAAGAAACTGAGACACTGGGAGTGAGTCTTGTTTTATGCTTGTGTTGTATACAGTGGTAGTAATGAGCATAGACTTCCTCAAAATGTGCTATAAATGTGCTTCGTTCCCCAACTGGAAGGCGTGATTGAGTGACTAAGTATTGCGGCTCAATGTTTAGTAAGTGTTCCGTCTCATTTGAGGAAACTTGACATGCAATAAATATGTTAGTACTATGATTAGTAATACATTTGGAACTGGAGTCCACATCTTTCTTGTTTATGGTGTTTTGATACTGGCTTTTGGTTCAGTGGGTTAAAATTATTCCATAGTAGTCAACTATGTGATTTACACGTGCCTTATGGGAAGGATTGATTTAAAGGTATCTTCTTTGTAAAGCAGTTTTAAATTCCATAGATAGACATTTCAGGCACTTTTGACATAAGATTTTCAGTTGCTAAAATTGAAGCTGAAAACCAGCTTCTTGAAGACAGCATGGAGTAAATCTGACAAGTTATTTTAGAGCACTAAAATAATGAGGTTTTTTACATAATAGAAAAATGTTCTAACCTTGTAATTTGTTTCTATCTCAGAAGTAGCTTGTTCTTAAAAGTTTAGTCCTGGACAGATGTATTCCATGAGATTCAGTGCACAGGGCAGGCAGACAAATACTGATCTTAAACTAAAATAATGTCACTGTTTGTTGATGTAACTCATTTCAGCTTCTTTTGGAAGATGTAACTTTTACTAGCACCAGCTAACTAAACTTACAGTACAGATTGCCTACAAAGGCCCAGGCTTGGGAGACAGTTTTTCCTGAGTTTTTCAGTTAACTGTGTTTAGGGGATGTCAGAGTTAGCATGTGTGTAATTTCTGTTTTAGTTTGGAAGCACTATTCCATCTACGCGCTTCTAATTGTGCAAAACAGGTCTCCTAACTA
This sequence comes from Tetrax tetrax, assembly GCA_009806455.1. Taxonomy (NCBI): domain Eukaryota; kingdom Metazoa; phylum Chordata; class Aves; order Otidiformes; family Otididae; genus Tetrax; species Tetrax tetrax. The sequence continues at coordinate 66,261 of WHYT01013332.1, forward strand.
TTACTGCCTGCTAACTGTAAAATAAGAGTACTAACATATGTTCATTTTTTAGGGAAAACTGTCACTTAAGCTTCTTGAAATAAGTGAAATGATTATGAAATGTAGCATGATGTGATTTTTACCATTATTATATCCCTAGAAAAAGAAAGGATATTGACCTCTGCCAGATGTTATCTTCTAGATTAATGCTTCCACTCCAAGTGAGGTTGAAGCAGTGGCAGCTGGTTTGGTGAGGTTGCATTCAGTTGTTCTGGTGGTATCTGTTGTATGGATCATAGGTGGATCAGAGCTATGCATCTGGCATGCATTTTTTGTTAAACGTGCAGTAACCTTTAGTATTTATTCCTGTGCGTATTTTATGCTGCTTTTGTTCTTAAAAACTCCTGTGCATTTCCTGAACTTTCATATCTGTCACATCCTGAAGTCCTTATTTACTAAAATATTAAAGCACCGCTTTTTACAAACCTGAGGCTACTGTCATTCATCTCAGTTTCTCCTTTTCCTGTTGTTCCATATACTACTTTCACTCCATGAAAAATTTCTGAGAAGACTTGCCCTCCCCTAAAACTGCTAGGTCTTACTTTTCCAGATGATGTGCTATTTTAATATTTTCCTCATGGGTACCAAAGCCTTTTAAACTCATTTTCTGAGCACTATTGCAGCTTTGTCCCAAAGTAACATGGCATCCAAAGCATCCGCAGAATATAAAAAAAGTAAAATCAAATATTAGTTTTCAGTTTCACGGCTTTCAGACCCTAGGACTAAAGCCAGGTTTACGGTAATCTTCGGGGCATTTGGCTGGTTTTGGAAGTTTTGAGCAGTCCAATTTTGTGTTTTAAAATGCAATCGTAACAAACCTATAGCTGCCTTTTGGCAGTATATAATTTATTTTGTCTGGAGACTGATTTTAGCTTTACCTTCAGAGCAGTTTTGCCAGTATAATATGCTGGGAGGAATCTCCATGTGTAGCTATGCTGCTGTTCATGGTCTGGCAAGCTTCCCTTACTGTAATCTAGACCTAAATTTATTGTGTACCTGTTCTGTATTAGGGAAGTGGTTGGGTTTTTGAACTGTTAATAGAGACAAGGATAGTGTTATTTCTGAACTTTCTGATGAAAATTGCAGTAATTGATGGAAAATGGGGTGGGGAATTCGGTGAAAGGATGATCAGAATTGATTGGAATGAGCAAGTGATGGACTACTTCATGGCAGATAGAGTCACGGTGGCTAATAAAAGGGAAGAATTGGAGAGGTGGGGAGTTTCAGATAAGAACGTGGGATAAATTTTCATAAACTAAATTAGATTTTAAGCATTTAGACATAAGAATGTTTATAAAATAAAAATTGTTAAATTACTATTTCATTTATGGATCATCATAGTTAACTGTTTTATTAAATATAGCTGGAATCATTAAGGCCTTGGTAAGAAGTTGACCACCATCAAGTTCCAGTTGCTTTAATGGGATTTGAGACCACTGGGTTATCTTGTAGAATGCTGTGTTTGGATAGGATTGAGAAACAACAGAAGTTGACATATGAAAGCTACAGAGTGGCAGATTATTTAGGGATGGCACTACTATATGCTGCCTTTTGTGGTGGTTTTACTTGTCTGAGACTTTACAGTCGGTGTATTCTAAAATGGGAAAGTGCTTGTATGTGCATGAAATGATGATGTTAAAAAAGCAACACATGATGCTTCACTTCAAAATATTCTCATGATTGCACCTAACATAAGTAGCTTTCTATTGTGTTGTGAGATCTTTTTCACTTTCTGTTTGTGTCCTCTCCTCTCTTTCCACATTTACACCCACCTAACATCCTCAGAGGACTGACTTGGGAAAACTTGGGTACTATAGTTGTGAACTCCATGTCTACAGGTTTGGATTTATTTTCAGTTGCAATTTAAGACCTGACTGCCTGCTTTTATAATAATTATATTGGGGCTAATTACAGTGGGGTTGTTTTCCTTCCTTTTCTATTTTTACTTTTTTTTTTTTTTTACTTCCCAATAGCTATGTTCAATGTTAATGAAGTTTACTTTTTTCTTTTTTTAATCTAGGAATATAATGGAAAATGATGTAACTTGCCACAGAACTATTTTTGTTAAATATATCACAAACTTTTATTGACATGTTTTAGCTTTTTAAAGAAAATGCAGTCAACATTATTTAGTAGTTTTAAAGTAAAACAGCATAAGCATTGATAGATCCTGGAGTGTGAGCTTAAGTACTCAGGATTGTTTCCAGCTTTCCCATTACTTTGAGACCAGCTGAAGTCTAAGCGTCTCATCTGATAAGAAAAGGAGAAATGTTTGTTTTTGTGAAGTCTTCTGAGACCTTTGTTTGAAAGACACTATCAAGATGAGTCTAAAATAATATTTTCTTTTTTTTCTCTGAAAGTTTTCTGCATGAGCTCATCAGTTTTCAAATGCTTAGAAAAGATTTGCATCTTTGAGTGAAAAATTACAAATGAATATGGAAGCAGTATTGCATTTCTAAAGTACTTCTCGCCTTCTAAGCATCAGAAACCCTCAAACATCACCATTTATTATTTGAAAATGAAGAGTGCATTTAAAAAAAATTTAGTACAGAAGCTGTCAGAGAAAATTCCAGACATTGAATTCACTGCTTAAGTGACATGAAAATCTTTGAACAGTTAAAGCAACTTTGAATTTCCTACAACAGAGATGAAAAATAGGAAAAAGCTTAGTATTCATTTTGGAGCCCTCAACTCTTTAGTACTTGATACAGTTTTTTAGAATGGGTTGTACCCATTGCAGAATTGTTACCAGCATTTTTTCAGGTTTATTTTCATTTTATGATTTTCTAAAATATGCACCTTTTAAAGCCAACCCTGTGGCCTCAAAAATTATGAAATGCTGCAATAGTGGGAATGCTGAAGCTTTGTATTCCTGGTTTTGACCTGAATGTACATTCTTTGTGGTGTAGTTATTGCTCTTTGAAAATAGCATACTTAGATGAATTGCAAAAAGCATTACTTTTTCATGGAAGGTCCTGGTCCTCTCTCAACTCATCCTTAGCTGACCTTGTTTCAGTAGATGTAAGGATGGATCTCATAAATTGCTTATTTGAGCGGTCCTATTCAGACAGTTATAAATGCATCTTACTGTTAACTTTCTTATGTTCACCCATAACTAGCAAGAAAACCTTGATCCTACTTATGTAAAACCAGACTAATAGTATACTTTGATAAACTTAAGATTGAGATCTGTGTGGGCCTTTCTGGAAAAAGGATGTTTAATACACACAAAATGCCAGTTTTGCAGGGAAGGGCAAGTTTAATTTTGTCCTTAGGACAGTATTCAAATTCAAATTAAGTTTGTAGTGTTTATTTTGCTGATAATTACAGTTTCAATTTTTAATAATATTTTGCATGGAAGAAATATTTTTTCTATGGATTTACCTGAAACAAGTACAAGAATCAACATCTTTGAGCTCAAATTAGCGTTAAAAATAACTATCGCAATAATCCTATGCCAGGCCATTTAAAACTTCCATTATAGTTAATTCATGGGGTAGATAAAACATAACCTGATACCTTTCAGAAGAAAGTTAATTTATTTGGCCCCAAAACAATTAGGTATGTAAGCATAATTGCTTAATAATTACAGAGTTTCGCAGGAGGGAAAGAAAGTGGTTTTGGTGCCTTATCAGAATGTTTAATTCCTTAATAGATTTTGATACCATTTACCTTAATTTTGAAATTTTTAGTTGCCGGTATGTTTTTTCTAAATGTTATAGCTGTCTTTTTCTTTTCCTTAAAATTCTGAAGTGTGCTTGTGGTTAATTATAACTAATCTTTAGTATTAACACAGATGTGCAAAATCAGATCTGTTAGGTGATTTATTATGCAAAGTGAATTTAAGGAGAGTTGAGAATATTAGAACTCAAAGTTGATTTTCCATTATTTAAGGTACTTTTTAAAAAATAATTTTTCTTTCCTCAAGAAAAACTTATTTTTAGAAGCTTGAAGGTGGTAATCTCAACATAAACCAACTACATTTGAATGGATTTTACTAGTGACCCCTCTAAAGTGTTTAATTATTTTGATTCCTAGAAGACCTCACAAGAAGCAGTAAACGTTGGTGGATGAGTGATGCAGCTGCTTTTCCAACTTCACTTCCAGTCAATGATACGTTAAGTAGTCATAGTCGACAGAAGAGATCAGTAAGCCTTGAACGGTTTGTGGAAACACTGGTAGTAGCAGACAAAATGATGGTGGGATACCATGGTCGCAAAGACATTGAACACTACATTTTGAGTGTAATGAATATTGTAAGTTTTATCCCTCTCTGTGTTCATATCAATATGCATGTACTGAAATGATAAAGCAACTGTAAAGTATTATTATAGCATATTAATTGGCATGAGTAATGCTGTAAAATATCTGTCAGCTTGCAGGAATTAATAGTTGAAGTACGGCGAATTTTAGCATTCTGGGAAGAATGCAGTACCATTTCTGTCGAGCAGTACACTGCAATCCTTTTAAGTTGTCTTTAATTTTAAATTAGTATGATTAAATTTAGATGATGCAGTTCTGCTTAAGTCAGTGGTCTAAATGCTCCTTGTGCTGGATGGATTATAAAACAAGGTGTAAACAATTTTGCTTGACAATTGTGACCCAAGAAGTTTTTGTACCGAATGCTCGTTTTTTGGTCTAAAAGGAACTCTTATTCAGGTGACAAGGATAATTAACATTATGAAATTACATTGAGTGAGGAAATTGGTTAATTTTTAACCATTTAGGAAACAAGTAGTGTTTCTTGTCTGACTTTGTGCCTTTTCTTATTTTCTGGAGGTCAGGTTGCCAAACTTTATCGAGACTCCAGTCTAGGAAACGTTGTGAATATTATTGTGACACGTTTAATTGTCCTCACTGAAGATCAGGTAAGAGCTGTTGCACTAAGCTTTATATCCCTGAAATACAAGTGGTGGTGTTATGTAATACGAATTCTATTTAATTATTGCTTGAAATGGCTGCATCTGAGTACAAAACCTATCTTGTAATCTTTCACTGTTTTAATATCGATGAAACAGTTCAAAGGAATATTTCTCATATATAATCTTAAAGATATCTGGTCTTACTTCAGGTGAATATTGATACACCTTCTGGGGTGTCAGCTTTATTTTTGGATCTATGTTTTGATATTCTGATTTTTTTATATTGACATAATTGTTACTAAAGTTGGTGCAGAAAGAATGCTGGTTCAGTAATACACAGCTGAACTTGGGGGCAGATTTTACAGAGATAAGATTTGGCAAGAAGAGTTTATTCCTAGAAACCACTGCTTCTAATTATAGTCCCATTTTAGTTTTCAAAAGGCTTAACAACTGACCTTAGTAATTTTTTTGGAACATTTCTGGTATGCATGTTGTATTGCAGCCAAACTTGGAGATAAACCACCATGCAGACAAGTCCCTCGATAGCTTCTGTAAGTGGCAGAAATCCATTCTCTCCCACCAAAGTGATGGAAACACCATTCCAGAAAATGGGATTGCCCACCATGATAATGCGGTTCTTATTACTAGGTATGGTCATTATAAGTATTGTGTTTATTTTATTATTGCTGTAGCTTTCTTGTTCTTATTTATAGAGAGGGGCTAGTCATAAAGCAATATAACTGGTAGGTAATATTAAAGGAGGAAAATTAATAGATGTCTTGTCTTAATTATATCAGACTACTAAACTATAGATTAAGAATTTGGAAAAGAAAGATCTCCAAATTGCTTGCTTTTGCTGTTATTTTCACTTTGTAATTGCCAATACAAAGTATTCCAGTAGAACAGGTGGATCCTATTTAACATTTTATACTTTTATAATTGAAAAGAATTTGTAAGATTATGGAGAACAAAACAGTATGATAAATGTTTTTTTTAACCATATATAATATTTTTTTATAAGAATTTCAGGCCAGAACCTCAACTACTGTAATAGTATTTATGCTGATAAACAGATTCTTGCAGATTCAGGCAGTATGAGAATCTGCTTTGTAGCTGGTTTGATTTGTTCTGCTTAATGAAGATGGGAACTGACAATTTTAATAGGTAGTTTCAAAGCCTACATATATGCCCATTTGTATACTTCTATTCCACTGTTACTATGGTAAATTCAGCAAAGCTTGCACTGTAATCTTGCAGTCCTGATAAATGTATTCTTATTTGTCCTTTGCAGTTACAAGTAGGTAACTGTAATTCATAAGGCGATCAGTTTCCCTATTGTTGAAGGACAATGTTTATTCTTTTCTATTTTGTTTAAATAGTAGCAGGTGCAGCCAGACTAATTTGGATGAGGATCTTTTTGTTACAGTTTGTGCTTTCCAGGACAAATTCTGTACTGCTTTTTATGTGAACTATTGGTGAAATCGTTGTGCTCATTGCAGCAAATTTTTAAATAATGATTAAAGTAATGGATCCTTCCTGAACTTCTGCATAAAAGGTGTAAAAGTGACTGGGTTTTTTTTTGGATGGGAAATTTTTGTTGGTTTTGTTTTGTACAAGGATCAGTTTTTTGAGAGGAAAGAATAGCTAATAAGTCACTTGCATGTATTTTTGCATTCATATTTTGAATATTGTTACATGTGGTCATTAATGCTACATAGTACGATTAAAATTATTAAATGCCAGAGTGGTTTAAAGAGCTGAGTAGTTCAGGAAGTTTAAAAAAATAATATTAAGGTTTCTAATAAAAATAAATAGAATGAAATTACAAATAAAATACAGATACATTCTAAGATCTTGATATTTGATATATTTGTTTCTGCTCAATTTTTTGCATACAGGTAATTCCTCCCCTAGAGCTGCTCATACGTGAAGTTAAATAAATCTGCACAACTGTGCTACATATCAAGCTTTTACTTAGGCAGTGGGTGAGCAAGTGTAGTTATAGGTGGTATGGTTGTGTCAGCTGAAGCCCCCCAGTATGCATGTATCAGCAGCACTGGCAACATAGTATTTTTACTGTTACTGATTAATAACTTGACATTTTGTTAGTGTTATTCTGGCCCTGCAAAGCACATTTGTTTATTTGCTTTCACTGTTGTGCTTTAGTACATTTTGTTACTGTATATCCTGTAGTGACTGCCCTGTTCTGGTAGGATGTTCCCAGCATAGTTACGAACAGTTCTGTGTTCCAGATGAAGGCTTAAGTCAGTGCGGACTTGCAGACCTTTAACTGAAAAAGGAGCAAGTTTTCAGAGAACATGAATAATAATCTATTGATTTTTTTTTTTTTTTTTCTCCAGCGAGTAGCAGTAAATATTAAGGACTTCTTTTGCTCTTCATTATAGAGGTTTAGTAATTATATAACTATACTGCAGAATTTCTTTAGGACTTGTGTATGCTATCTTTTAAAAAGGATGTAAGGGTTAGAAAAATAACTTCTGAGTTTACTTCAAAGAAGTTTTTACACTTCTAAATATGTAACTGTATTTTAGTTGTCAGAATGCCTCAGTGTAGTATCTGCAGGCTAGTAGTACCTACCTTTATAAAGCATTGCAGAACTTTTAAATTCAGTTATATATACTTTCACAATAGAATGCTTGTATTCACTTATTTACTGTAATAACTGTAATTTCTAAAAAATAATTCCAAAGGCTACACTAATCAATTTGAATGAGTCAATCAGACTTTTACTGAAACTGCTAGCTCTTACTAATAAAATGTATCAGCTTATGTGAAGCATGAATTTTTCTTTTTTTAGATTGGAATAAGTAAAGATAAATTTATATTAATATAAACATGTAAGTCCATGAACTTTAAGTAATTCTGCTTGAATTCTTTAAATAATTGCTGAAATGGTAATATTCTTGTTTTCATTCTATTTTGGATCTTTCACCTGATGAACCGGAGTTAATGCATTATATATGAAAGAGAAGGGGATAGCTACAGTGCTTTAAACTCCTAATGTGTTAGAGGGGTTTTTAATAGCCTCTTCTACCTGAAGGAATTTGAACCTATGCTACCAAATATTAAATTATTTTTTTAGCCCCTGTAATAGTGTTTTGGAAGCAGTTTCCTAAATCTGTCCCACTGATGCTGCTCTGCTTGGTATGGGGTAATTACATTTTCATTGAATTGGACACTGGAACCGTTTTTGGTCATTTTGTGTGTTACTATTTTATGGAAAGTAGGAAGGTTTCAGTTCAACATCATGAATAGTTTTGTGTTGATCAAAACCAGATTTTTCAGTAAGTAATTGATGTATGTGAAAATATTACTGAGTCCTAGCTGAGTATTTAAGTTTGGAACTACAACAAACTTTATCTGAAAAGTGGGACAATGTTGTTAAGAAAAAAATTCATTATCTTTATCTATGCAAATGAAGACAGCACCTCAGCTTTTCTTAGCAATAGACAGCTTTCCTCCATGATACTTTCAAAGATTACATGCTTTGTTCTGGGGAAAAAAAGCCATATTAAGGGTTCTGATTCCCTAGGGGTGTCTGCCTGACGAATGTAGACATATTTTTCTACCCTAAAATAGCTGTATGCTAAAACCAGGTAGCCTCACTGGCATGGAGGTGTGCCAAGCTAATCTATTAAGTCCCATGGAGACCTTACTATGTATGCTAAGCCACTGCTCTTTGGACTAAAGCCTACCTGTGTTCATTGTGCCTGGTGTATGGGCTTCTCTGTCATGGTCCTGCAGGCACCTGCAGAGCGCTTATTTTACTAAGTGAGTAGGGGACTGCAGAAAAATTCTTAGCTGATAATAAAAAATAAGGTAGGTAAGAGACTGGTCCAAGTAAGAGCCTGATTCCTAATCAGAAGGGCAAAGTAATGGTGATGGAAATATGGTATCACTTGCACAAATAAGGTAACATAAATAATTCTCAGTGCACTATGGTGAGTATTGGGACTGGTTTAGCTTCTTATGCTGCCAGACTTCGTGCTGTAGACATAAAAATGATAACGAGCTGATACTGTTGTCAGGAGAAGCATCTTCCTTCCAGTTTCACTGGGGAGATTCGGAGCATTCCTGAAATCATTAAGAATTTGCTACCTTCTTATAATGGAAACCCAAGGGTCAGTAATAGACCTTATACAGAGGGCTTATTACAGAGTCTAGGGATACTGGGTGACTTTGTATAAGAGCAGCAGTTACCCAGAACACTGATAACACTTTTGTGTGTGTTATTGTGCTTTTCCCTTCTTTTATTAATTTACAGAATTCTTGTTTGTATTTTCTGAGTCTTAAGTTAAGTGCTTAATGTTATTTCAAGATAAGACTGACTGAATTGATGTTCTGTAACAATGAGACCTGTTTTTGTTTTTTGTTTTTTTTTTTTTAATATAGTGCTCGCTCTTTGAAATTTCACCATTGTTTTTTTTTCTGTTGGAGACGACTGTATTTAAGACTTTAATATAGTATCCTGTAATTGTCCAAATTGGGTTCGTGGGGGCAGGTGAAAGTACAATAAGTAGGCAGACAGGTTTTAATTATGAAGTTGATTAATAATGTGATATAGCAAGGTCGTCTTTTTTTTTTTTTCCATTAAGTGACTTTGAATTTAGATAAAGCTAACGAAGCCTTAAAATTATTTCACATTGCAAATTAATAAAAGTAGAGAAAAAAACTTGTATGATTCTCTTATCTCAAATCTTTTGGTAGATTAAAAAGTAGTCTTTCTATTTAATTCCTGTACTCCTATGTCACAGAAGTGATAATTGCACTTTTTAGCACAATGTCAGGTTTTCAGATTTGTCATTTTAAGACTCAGTGTGAGTTTTGAGAGTCTCTATATTCTCCCTTGTGTGTCCTACCTCCAGTGTAGAAGTATGTATTTGCCTTTTTGAAGTTAGTTCTTATTTATTTGCTGACAGGATTGTTTTACCTTCATTGGTAGCCTCCTTCCTCTTTTTGTTGCTTCAGAAACTCCCTAAGAAATAGGGTCTCCATAGTTGACCTTAAAACCACAAAACTTCAGAATGTACACTATGGTATTGTTACTTACTTTTAAGAACACTTAACCCCCAGCTTCCCTTCCATTCCAATCAGTTGCTTCCTTCTGTTGATCTTATAAATCGTAAAGTAGGAATTATGGAATTCCTCAGCAATGCCTTGGTTAACTTGCAAGCATGTACATCATAAGCAAAACTATTCCTTGTCCTGTGCACCTGCACAGAACGGTAAGGGCCAGAGGGTTGCATCCTAGGTTACCCTTTGTAGCAGGGGTGGAGAAGATGGCAGAATTTTAAAAATGCCTTTTTTTTTTTTTTTTCCTTTTACACTCTAAGAGTTCTCTACTACTTTTCTATATAGCTCAAGATGATTACTTTGATTTGTGCAGGTACGAAATAGTTATTTTTTCAAATTACATATGTGACTGACTTTATAAACTTTGCAGTAATAGAGTCTTTCTGCTGGGAAGGAAGATCCAGAGCTATTAATTTGCTTCTTGGTATGTCAGTAAGTAAAAGGCATACCAAACAGCCTGTAGAGAGGAAGGTTTGAGGGGAAGATGAGGTGCTTACATGTGTGTATGTATCTCGAAAGGGGCAGAACTGAGTCTTGAGATACAAATGTTTGAAACAGAGAAACATTTGAAACCTTACTCCCTTAAAAAGATAGTACTTCTCAAAAGTTGTTGCTTGAAATGTCATCTCCTGCTGGTAGCATCACGTGCCAAGAGTTTGTCTTGTCTTTTAAAAAGGAAACCAGATCCACTATGCTTGACAAAAGCATTGTTATCTTTGGTTCAGCTATAGGGCTTTTATAGGAATACAAGCAATTCCATGCAAAAGACTTAAAAAGTTTTAGTTTTGAGACTGTAAATCTGTATCTCTGCACACCCCCAACCCCATACACTGTTAGAGATGCAGTTATGTAGATAGAGCTTCTGAAATTAGTCACGTATGGTATCATGAAATATAAAAATCTTTTACTTGGATTACAGTCCACTTGAGTTGGTTTTCAGAGTGGTTTACTGCTTTAGTGACAATTTATTCTGCAGCCCCACTAAACTGCTTAACTAAAGAATCAAGATCATAAGATGTTTTTATTGATTAAGCCAAATACACTTTGATTTGTACGTTGTACTAGTATCAGCAAAAAGATTTCAATACCGCATATGGTACAATTTTTCTGTTTCTCTGGGTTTTCAGTGAGCTTGTACTTGTTAATTTTTGTGAGATGGTGAATGAGCTTTCTCTTAACACAGACTTGCCTTTTTGCCAGGTACCACTGTACTTGTAATTCAGTAAGTGTATTGCTAAGCAGTGTGGTATGACTGCTCTTAGCATTAACCCCAGTATTAGTTTGCAACATGTCTTTAGCAACACTGCTGAAGCCCATATGGGAGGCATTAGCATTACTACACAATTGGTGGATTTTTAAAATCTTTCCTGGGGAGATATTTTACATAACTGGTTTATTGTATATGCGTGAGATTAACTTCACGATGTTTCAGTTAATCATTCCTTCATTCACATCCTTTTATTTGTCTGTGAGATACGCATCGCCTTTGCAGGCCAGTGCTGCCAGTTTTTTCAAAGGGGCAGAAGGTATATGTATATGGCAGCAATCCTAAACTCCTGTAAATCTTGTGGTTCATAATCTAAAGAACTGCAGTGTTTCTGGCATTGCTGTGGATACTCGAGAGGGGAAAAAAGTTTCTTGTTTCATTTTGCATACCTGTGTAGAGCTGACCACAATCATGCCTTTCATTTTTTTATAACATTAAGGAGTTTTAGACAGCTGAGGATGATTTGGTAGTTAAATTGTCCCAATAGCAGTCCTAAAAGGAAATTTATTTTATGGACACAGTTGCCCTTTTGGAGGTCCATTGTTTATAGGTTAGTAATACACTATTATTCTGTAATAAGAAGTCACCCTTACCCATCAGCTTCTGTACTAGTTCAGGCATTTGGTAATGAGGTAGGGCCAGCAAGGGCTCTGCACATTCCTTTTCTCCTGCAGTTCCAAGATTATTCTGCTTCTTTTCTGAGGCACTTTTCCCCTTTTTTTCTGGGTTTCTTAACTTGTTACAAAGATTTCTTTTCTATACAAGGCACTGTCATGTTGCTCTGTCAGGATAAATTCCTAGCCTTGTCCAATAGATCTGGACATCCAAAGCATTTTGGTTCCCATGAAGCCCTGTCTCTCATCCTCATCCTGCAGTTTCTTCCTCCATTGATGAGAAGGGCTCCAATTTCAATAAGTAATTCTCATGTCAGTTGTATCTGTTAACTTCATATTTCTTTGACTCTTAGTGCATTATGCAGTTTTCACCTTTGATTTTTATGCAGCCTTTTAACTTGTTCTACTGGAGTTTCTTGCAGTGAATGTAAAGCCCTGATGGGAGGCTGTTTTTCCTTAGTTGATTTTTTGTGCAAAAATTTTAAGATTGTCCATTGTCCTAGTGTCCTGGAAATCGTGTGTATAAGATTACTTCCCTGAAAGGGTTGAAAAGCTGCGATGTATATGCTGCCCTTAGTGGCTCTCTCTGCAGATATTTAAAATGCAAGGAGCCTGCTTTCCAAATAATAACACTAAATTACCCATGCCTATGTGTTTTCAGGGAATTAAAGAAGTGTAAGTGAAAAACCTACCTGCATATTCAGAATTATGTATTTGGAAAAAAAACAACAAGCAAATTGAGGTGTACTAGGACTCTGCTACAGCAGATAGAGGAAAGTAAGGTATTTGATGTTGTTTGCATAACAGGAGTGTTTTTACCAGGGTTTCTATACATTGCGTGTTCCTTGCACTCCTTTTTAGAGACCTGTTACAGACTACTGACAGAATTGGTATATTGGTATCAGAGTTCTTGTATTCTCACTCTTGTGTCAAAAATATTTTGTGGGTCTTCACTGTCCTAAGGCATATTCTTTGGAATGACTACCCTAAAAGAGAAGCTGTGGCTGAGAGATGCAGTGTAGCAACTATGAGCCATTACAGCAATACAGTCTCTGTGCGTAGATGATTTGCTTTAGATATACATGGGTCTAGAGCTGTGTTCCAAGACTGTGCAAGCACGTTCAGTGGAGGGGGAAACAGATACAAAGATTTCAGTGGAGTATCTCCCTCATCGATTTTCCATATGCCTGTTTGTGAGCTGAGAGGCTGTAGGCTGTAGAAAATCAAGTTAGGTAATAAAAGCAATAGAGAAAAATATGTAATAGTTGGGAATTAATAACATAAATTGGCATAATATGTAATTCCCCTTTATGTGACACTTGTACACTTGTTGGCTGGGTTTTTTTTTTTTTGTGTGTGTGTCCCATTAACAGAATAAGATCTGAAATGCCATTCAGGTTTCCATTCTTGGCTGTGATTTTTTTTTTTTTTGTGTGTGTTTTATGGGGGGGTAGGTTAGTGTAAATAGTATATTTCATATTTATTCCTAGATTTTGTAGCTGAAAGGAATCAAATAGACTCTGTGCGATTTGAGGAAACTCACATGGAAGAATAAAGTAGGTAGAATGTGAATCTGAAAAACTGCTTATTGCATGGCAAATGTCAACCAGCAGGTGATTTGCAGCTAATTAACAAGCACCTTGTGTGAGTGAAATGTTTTCCAATCAATAAAAAGGCTGTTATTTTTAATATCTGGTGCCATTAGTTGACTCTTAGTTTACAGTTGCTTAGTTAGAAGATGCATATTCTGATGTAGTTTATAAAATTAGAGTCTGTGAGGGTGGAAAAGGTATAAGGTATACTCAGAGTTTGCCTAATCCATTCCAGATGGACAAAATGTGTTCAAAATGTGTTTTATTTAATACCAAATCCAGAAGAGTGACCAGTGTCATGGAGTAAAGCTCAGACTTTCATACTCTAACTGGAGACTTCAAGTCTGAAAGCTGTTTTCTTTTTTATTTTTTTTTTTTTTTATTGTAGATTGATTGAAATACTTGATACTGCGTAAAAAGACAAAACATTCTCCTATCTCAGTTGGAGGCAGAAATTTTGAGTATATTTCCACAAACATCTCTTAAGATGGGCTTACTGAATGGAACTGGTTACATACCTAATGATTTCCTGAACTGGAAGACTTGAATATCTACCAGTACACAATGTGGGCAGTGCAACTCCTTAGTGCCCCCAGTTAAAGTCTTTCTCTAAATAAGGCAATGAAACCTTCGGTAATTAAAAATGCATTGGGATAAATTGATAAAATATCAAACTATAGTTGCTGTTGATAGTAATAGTATATTAATACCTACTGCAGTTTGCAAATAAAACTTTTCCTTTTACACATTAGACTTACTACAGATGAAAAAAATAGATGAAAAATACTTTTGTATGCTCTATTTTCCTGATTTTTTTTTCTCCAGGCATTTACCTTCTGAGTTGCACAAAGGGTCATAAAACTATTCAAATGATAGTTTTTCCAGGAAATGTTTGCTGGGAATAGTTGGGGATATCTGTTAGAACACTCAGTTAGTGCTTGGCCAGATATCTGAGGAAGGGCTTTCTAGCAGTTGGAAATGTCATATTTTGCCTTCTTTTTTTTTTTGTAAAGAACATAGACTTGTTTAAAAATCTCTCATTTCTAATTTTTTTTAGTAGCCTAAGGAGAATCTTAGCATTCTTCTTTTTTCTTTGTTTTTTTTTTTTCTTTTTCTTCTTTTATTTTCTTTATCTTTTTGCCGCCTTCTCTTGTTTAAGTACATCAGGGCTCTTATTATTTTCACAACTTACAATGACTAGCAGAATAATACGTGTGCAAGTGAGTAGCTGTGCTCCTCATTCTTAACAATCCAGAAAAACATACTAGGCCAATTTCTACACTGAATTTTCAGGAATTCTGGATTTTGTCTGTGATCTCTTGCATAAATTCTGTCTCTCACCACACATGAATATATAATACATTTTCGTATTTTCTTCACATTTTAAACATCACTCTGGACTATTTAGCTCAACTTCATAACTACATTTTATTAGATTGCTTATTGTTCTGGTTTTGTTCAGTAAGGGGGAGCCTAAGGTGGCAGCTTCTGTAGGAAACTGCTAGAAGTTGCTCCGCTTTATTCTGTGGACTCGGCCGGGCCTAGGGCAGACCTGCTGCTGGCCAAGGCCGAGCCAATTGGTAGCAGAATGTTCCCTGATAACGTCTGCGATAACGTATTTAAGAAGAGGAAAACAGGAAAAAAAAGGGAGAAGATGTGAAGCAGCTGGGCAGGGGCAGAGAGGGGGAGGCGTGAGCCTCGTGGGCCTTGCAGGCCTCATGCTCCGGTCTCCCACTGGGTGGCCAACTGGGCCCAACTGGGCCCGGCCCGGCTGCAAGAAGTGGAGATGTGAGATGTGAATGAGATGTAAAAAGGATCCTGAGAGGCGTCTGCCAGCCAGTTGCGAGGAACGGCTGCAGACACCAAGGTCAGTGAAGGAGGGGGAGGAGTAATGTGGCTCCTATTCAAGATTCCCCTGCAGTCTGTGGTGATGACCATGGTGGAGCAGGTTGTCCTCCTGCAGCCTGTGGAGGACCCCACGCCGGAGCAGGTGGAGGCCTGAAGGAGGCTGTGGCCCATGGAGGGCCCGCTGGGGCAGCTGTTCTGGAGGGACTGCACCCCGTGGAAGAGATGACCCACACTGGAGCAGTTTCATGAAGGACTGTGGCCCATGGGAGGGACCCCACGAAGGAGCAGAGGAGGAATACGAGGAGTTCTTCCCCCAACAACAAAGTAGCGGCGTGAAACGATGCATGATGAACTGACTGCGACCCCCATTCTCTTTCCCCCCTTCGTGCAGCTCGGGAGGGGAAGGTGGTAGAGATAATGTTAAGCCCGGGAAGAGGGAGGGGTGGGGAGGAGGTTATCTTGTTCCCTGTCTCATTCTCCTGCTAGTTTTAGTAATAAATCAATACTTTTCCCCAAGTCGTGTCTGTTTTGCCTGTGATGATAATTTTAAGGATTTCTCCCTGTCCTTATCTCAAACCTCGAGCCCTTTTTCTTATATCATCTCCCCCTATTCTCTAGGAGGGTGGGGGGATTGGGAGAGAGACTGCGTAGTCTGGTCCCGATCCGGGCTGAACTACGACACTTATGTATAAGAATACATTAAAAATGTGCTTTAAATTAGGACACAGTTTGTGAATGAATTCTTTTACTGGCAACATCATAACCATTTAAATTTAGTATTCAGAATTCTTCAGTTTCTACTAGTTTACACCAATCTGTCCTAATGAAGGGCATCATTATTTATGCTTTGAGGCTGATGGCTGCATGTCTATTTTTTCAGTAAGATCTGGATAAGATTTCAATTTGAATTTATAACTTGTTCATTTTAATTATGCAAATAGTTGTGTAAAACCTAAAGTGGGAACTGTTTGTTCCGTGCTACTTAATAACTTTTAAAAATACTTAGCACCTTTAAAATGTAGATTAGTGAAGTTAGGTGCCTAGGTGTCTTAACCTTTTTTAAATTAGGGATGGTATTTTTTCTGAAGTTCTACCCATTTCTGTATCACTTCCTAACTAATTTTTAAGTGTATGCAGTGTGTTAAAAGTACTTTCCAAAGTGATTAGCACTACTTACAGGTTGATTTTCTTTTTTTCTGCTTATTGCTTTATTAGTGAATTTGCAGCGAAGAAATGACACTTGAAAGGAACTGTCTGGAAATTTTCCAGTCAAAGAGCAAGTATGAATAGGCAGAAGCAGAGAATATCAGAGAATTGTCCCAAGTGAAGTATGTTGTAGCTCATGTCTGCAGTTGTAGCTGTTCAGTTTCTCTTATGTAATGTGTGATGAAATGTAGCTTAAAATTCTGACAGAACCGAATGGTAGAAGTAAACTAAAATACAAAGTTAAAATTCTGTACTTGAAGATATTGTAATTGCCATGCTGGCCTGATCGCGTGTGCTCAGTTAATTGGTACTGAAGTTGATCCTGAAATCAAATCTGCTAAACAACAGATAAAATTTTGCTTTAAGCTCAAATGAAATCAAATTCTTGCTTCAAACTCAAATCAAAACATTTTAATGACTAAGAAATACAATGAAGAAAATAAGAAATCACATTTGTTTACATGTTGTGTGTTCAGAATTAAATTACCACCTGTCTTGTGTTCTTATTTATTTTCTTAACTGACACTTCTACTTTTCTAAAGATGTATGTTTCATAGTCTTTAGTCTGTGAAGTAAAGATATGAAAATATGTTTGCTGAAATACAAACACTGAGAACTAACTGAAATTCTGGTCAAAACATTTATTTTGCAAGTGCATGTTAATGGTGGTTCTACCAACTGTAAAAAATTAAATATTAAATTGTAGACACGTATAATGACTATGAGGTATTGTGTAGAATTGCTCTTTCATGTGTTATATTCCAATTCTTCCTGTCATTGTTTGTTTTCTGTTCCCTTCTGTTGCTGCCATGCTGACCTGTTATCAGGGTGAAAGTGTAGCACATGTGAATACTCCAAATGGAAACATACTCAGCAAATGTAACAAATTCTGCTGTTTTTAATGCTTTGTCTTTTACTAATTTCTAGACTTGAAACTCTTTGTACTTCTAATTATTTGGCCTTTGTTAGCTATATTTCTACTGGCTAAGCTAATACAGGCCAGCAATTACAACATTATCAACAGTGTGAATGAAAAAAACCCTCCTTTTTTTTTAATGCTGCATAATCAAATAGCTTTCCACACCAGTTGTTAATCATCCACACATGTACTTAGGCAAAATTCTAGACCTCCTAGTTTAAACTCCTAATGTACATACTATTATTTATAATATTTCAAAACTGTATTGAAATAGTCAATGAATACTGTGGAGGTAGCCAAAAGCTGTTTTGTGTGAACAGCTTACTGCTGTGAATATATGTGGTAGTGGTATCTCAAGCTAATACAGTTGATCAAGAATTTAATTATTTTTTTTTTTTTTCAGATTATGTACAGTTGTAGTGACTGATCACTCCTTTGGCAGGCAATACTCTTACTCAAGCAGTTTTGTATGGTTTAGTGAAACAAAAATCTGAGTTTATATAGGTGATATAGTGATAGTGATAGGTGTTCCAGTATTTGGTGCTTTGGCACAGTATTATCTGTAGATCCTTGGTACTGAATATTTAATATACTTTTCCTCTTGCTTTTTGTAACTATTACATAGCAAGAGAGAAGTGGCTTTCAGTTACACGTGCTGTTGAACTAAACTTGAACAATGCTCAAGAGCAGTTTCAGCTGTTTATCATGAATAGGAAAATACTGTTTTATATTAAAAATACTTTTATGTTAAAGAAGCTTTTTTTATATTTAGGTTTTGCATATCATGTGTAAACATTAAGTTTTATGTAAGTGCAACAAATTGTAAAATGAGTAGGGATGTGTATCCGTTATTTTAACACCATTTTACCATCTATATTTAGGATGGTAAATTCCAGCAATGTACTAATTAAAAACAGAAAAGACCCAAGTGAGGGGAGCACTTGGGTGATGTTGTTGCTGATAATTTGTCTTGCAAAATAGTACCAGCAGTCACTGAGTTCTGAGCACATATTATGGTAGTGAATTTTCTCAATATCATTTTATGTCAGAAGTGTCTCTGTTTTTCTCTGACTAGTGGAAGCAAGCTGAAAACCATGATTAAAAATCAATTTGAGTGGGTTTTAAGTACTTGTTTTTACCTTCAGGATAACTGCTCCAGTATACTGTACTTACTTTTGTGTGCAAACCAAGTAATCTCCTGCAAAGATTAGTCTTAACCAGCTGAAAAATACAGGACTTTTTTTGGGTCACCTTTGCATCTGTCACTTCTCATCGTGCACAGTAAAAGCATTCTTTAGTTTGGACCAGAAATCCTTCTGTGCTGACTTCTCTATGGCTTCTCTATTTTGGGTTAAATGATCATTGTAGGTCCCTTCCAACTGAAATATTCTATTCTTGATGGTTTATAGAAGCTTTCAGTTGAAACCATTTATTCAGGCAAGCACTGAATATACCAAGTGTTTTCAGGTGAAAGTATGTAGTGGTGAACTTGCATTCTTTCAGAGAGAAGGGAGGTGTTTCTTTTCCGTATGTATTTACCTGCTTGCAGATTAAGATTTCCTTTAATATTATTTATATCCTTTAATAATATTTATATTATAGTATTAATAATACTATTTTTATATATTGCATTCTAATTGCAGCAACATCACTATTTGTTACATGTGTGGTTTTATTTCAATATATCAGGTATGTTTCTTTGAGTGTGATGGAGAAATTACAATTGTTCTGACCATTATAAAGTTCCAAAATGTAATATAAATACAATTAGCTGTTAAGTATCAGACACATTATACATGGGGTTTCTTTGGCTGTAAAAGCAGATTTTCATCTTCCTCAGCCTCATCCAAAAGACCTCTCTGGCATCAGAAAGACTATAATTTTATCTTGCTTTGCCTGTGACCTCTATACATTTAACTTCTCTTTAAGTGGTTCTGATTAGCGAGTTATCAGGAAGAGTAGTTGCTATGGCTGCAGTCCTGCATTTTGTTCTGTAAGTCAAACTCTCAGGCTTATACAAGTGCCTTAAATACTAACTTTGCTCTGCGCAAAGCAGAGCAAAAATAAAAACCCGAACCTTGTGTGAGTATGTCATATTGAAAGATTTAGGCCTTATAGAGGGCAAAGTACTTTCTTATTTTCGCTTGTACGTGATAACTAGATTTAGGGTAGAGGAGGGAGGGGAAGGAATATGAGGACATTGTGTGTGTGTGCATGCATCCGTGGGGAACAACTCTCCAAACCTCTTTTTCTTTTCACACAAGTGAAAGTTCTCAAGCAAACAAAACCCTGTGGATTGCTCAGTCTGAAACACCAGTCTTTAAAACTGGTACTTAGGACTTATTTTACAGTGTCATGGTGTTATTTTGTAGATGCATTTCTTCCAACTTTGCTTGCTTTTTTTTCCTGCCATGCTGATGTTGTGACTTTAGTTCAAGTAGTATGACTTTTGTAGAACTAGAAAGGAAAATAAGAGTATTAACAGTATTTTTTTTAAGCCTGCAAAATTATTTTTACTACTTCAGTGATCTAACATGGAACTATGCCTTCTGGTAAAGGTCACTGTTTCTGATCTACTTATATGTTGCAAATGATACGTGCCGTAAACTTGTCTCTTATCCTTGAGGTGCCAGGGCATCCTCTGCTCCCCTGATGCATGTTAGAGAGATTTTTCTTCCACACAGATCTTGAATCACTTGTTCTTCGGGTGTCTAGTGCAGCCGTATGGAAGTATTTCTGTGAGGTGGTCTGGAGCAATGTTTGGTGGGACTGGTGATACAGATGTGTTTTAGTGTCCTATTTCTAAAATCACCTCATCTATAGAAATAGAATGCTCTACTGTTAAACAGGTATTTGGAATCACAGACTGACATAATTGTAAAAGAAATGTCTACTTTGGAAATATTTTTATTTTTTAAATTCTAAGAAAGTAGGTATATTATAAGTAGTAATTGAATTAATTCCAAAGATATCTCTCAGTTCACAAATATATTAAACTAGCCAAGCTGAAGCATTCATTAAGCCCATTTGGCTGAGAGTTTAGTTCCTGGGCCACTCTGTAGTCTTGTGGAAGATTTGCTCCACTGTTAAGGAATTTTGTCATTCAGAATTCTTTCCATCCCCATAGGGTATTTCATTAAGGAATTTCAACCTTTCTGTTGGTGACCATTGTCTTCACCCTTGGAAATGCTACTGTCCCTTGAGTGGATGTAGGTAAAAAGTGTGCACTCTGTGAAGTCTGTCCAGAGGCTTAGAGGGAAAACATTCTTGTATTTAGTAAGACAATGTACAGTTCTCATTGTGTGAACCTTCTTCATATAAGTACATGAATTTTGTATTTTGTACAGAGTTGTAAATTTATTTGACGCTTGTAAATGGCAAGCATATGATGGAATTTATCAGCGTGAGTTTTCAGAGACGAGACACTGATAATAGATTTGAGCTATTTCCTCAAGTTACATTTTAGCATTACTCTGTCAGGGTGTAGTTTCTTCTAGCTCACAGCAAAATACTTGATTTCTAGAATTAGTGTTTCTACTAATTTTTGTAGATAAAGCGCTTCATAAGATGCTAGGTTAAAAACTTGTGTAATGAAAAAAAAATTTGTCTGATATCACAATATCAAAGATACTTGCATATGTGAAGTGGCAGTTTAGTGTAATATTTGGAGGGAAAAGGATTAGAAAGATAACAGAGAAAAGCCATGACTATCGCATACGTTGAAGGGTGGTGCAACTCTGCAAAGTCAGGAGGAAAATGGGATTGAAACCTTGACTTCAGTAGAAATACTTACATAAATTATGATTTACAGGATCAGATGCTGTATTTGTGGATGTTTGTTTCTCAGCTGTTAAGCATGTAAGCTTGAACTGTATGGAGAAGAAAATGCTTCTTCCTAAATCATTCATCTGGAATACATTCACTTCTGCTTTTCTGTTGATTATTATACTATTACAGTATTTTAAAATACTTACGTTTCTTGCAGTTCTCTTTCTTTGGCCCAGAGCTGTTCCAGTTTCGTACTGATTTTTATGCCATGAACATAAAAGCTCCAAGTCATATTGATCCAAGTCTTTTTTTCAATCCTAAGGAAAAGGATTTTAGATTAGAAGATGGAGAATTTTTTTTTTAGCTTGTGTTTTTCTACATTGATAAACATTGATAAACAACAGGTTGTATCCTTTCTTCTCAGTTGCCCTAGGTTGAGATAGACTGTTCTCTTCTTGCAGTAGGCCAAACCTCCCTTCTAGCCTGCTAGCTATTTTGTTATAACCTGTTTCACTTAATTAGTGTAACGAGTTTCACTTGCATATAACTAAAATTATTAAAAACAAACTTCTTCATTGCTCCCTGCCTTTATAGCTGAAAAACCTGAAGTAGCAGCACTTTAGTAAAGATAACCAAATGGATAATGGCCTGCTAAGAAAGGCTTTGCCTTAATCTTCAGAGCCTGTTCTTGCTGTGGTAGCTTTGTTGAAAAGTATTTCCATGCCTGACATCTTTGAGATAGGCATCATTGTTCACTGCAAGCTTGGGATTGACTGGGATGGATCCAGCCCTGTTAGAGATACACAGTCGTTATTGCTCTGGATTCTAGAAGCAGTCTCCAGCAACTTAGTGCTGCACTGAAGTCCTCTATAACAAAGAGGATGTGTGTTGACAGCACTATGACAAAGAGGCAAAATTACTACTGACATCTACTGTGCATCAGAACTTGACTTGATGCACTGTGCTTTCCAATCCTTGTTTTTGCTTCCTCAGTCTGTGCATAACCTCAGTTTTGAAGAAAAGGGAAAATGGAGTGGGTGAGTGTGAGTGTGTGTGTGGGGGGGAGGGAAAATCATGTGCTGGTTGTCAGTATGATGGCAAAAATGTCCATAATCGTATTGGTTGTATGATTTTTATGAAAACATGCATTTGGACACTGTCTTGAGGAACTTAATCTGTTGTTAAGTAACTTTGTTTATGCAATCCACCAAAATCTTTCTTTTTTCTGACTGTCATTATGCCCTTAAGGCATGTGTTGTTCTTAGAAATTATCTCAATTTTATATGCTGAAACTAAGCTTGAGAAACTCTTGTTTTTCAATACTATAGACTCCCTGAACACTATATGAGGCATAATTTTATAGTTGCTCTCAAAACAAAATCTTGATGGTCTCCTACTCCACACATCTATTTTTCCCAAATAGTTACCAAGTAATTTCCTGTTACATGTGGTGAGGTCAAATTCAAGACTGCCAGCTCACGATTGCTTCATATTTTCAAATACAGCTTTCTGGAGGAAACTTTAGAAAGAAGGTCAGATGTTTCTGAAGTTTTGCTTTCTGCAGATGAAATCTTTGGAAACAAAGTTGACTTTTTTTACCTTTTTTTGTTTGTTGTAAAAAAATTAAATAGCTATCATAAAACTGCCGTTGATTATACTTGAGTAAACTGTCATCTGTATGTATTTGAATGTGTTTTCCCAGTAAGACAGTAAAACACAAGTGAAGCTGAGCTATTTGCTTAAAGATGTAGTTAGAGAGCTGAAGGACTGGAAAGGGGATGCTATACAAGCACTGTAATAGTCTTTGCATAGCTTCTAAGTTCTGCAAGGATTCCAGAAAGGCAATTTCCTAATGTTTTACTATGCTATATTTGTAGTAAATATGTGAAAACTTCCTAGCCAAGCTTTTAAAAATCAAGGATCTCTATATGATGCTGTTTTGTAAAATTTTTTTACCACCTCCATTGAACTTGATGAAAACTGCTTAGGGTAAAGTACTTTTGAAGCATATTTCTTCTTTTTAAATTGATAGTGTGGAAAGTTTTTTGTTTTAAGAGTGCCTTGTTTTCAGAAACGCTGTTGATAAATAAGAAAGTAAGATTGTGATTCTGTCAAATATGCAGTACTTAAAATTGTCAAATCTGACAGAACATTTTGGTAAGCAATTAGGGCATGTCAGAGATTGTAGTATCTAAGCTCCATATCCAGCTGATTGCTCAGATCCTCCAATTACTTGTTCTTTGTGGAAGGTAAACTGTCTACAAGAAAGGACTATTTATATGAAAGAGCTATTTTTTTTTAATGTCTAAAAGCTTGCAGAATCTAAATTATGACTGAGTTTCTATCCCATTGTGTATATTTTTCCCCATGTATTGCTTGTTCACTGCTGAGTACTGTGTGGAGATAAAAAATTTATTTTTATGTGATACAGCAGCTTGGGACACTAAGTGGCAAAATCACATTTCCTGTATATACTCATAAATATTTTAGAATATGAGCCGTAGTATCAGTTCACTCCTTGTAAATATTGTCTTTACAAAAATCGCAGAGCAAGAGATACTCTTTTTATAGAGCTTGCTGGCTAGGATGATTTTCTATTTTAATAGTCTCTGTACTGGATTAACTTTTGTGTATTAATGAGTATTTTTTTTTTTAAATAAAGTAATTTCTGACTGTAAATTTAAAACAAAATTTAAGATATGCCTTTCAAGAGACATTGGCAATGCAGGTTATGCTCTGTTTCTGAGAATTTGCACTGACTAGATTTCAGCTGTGTATTTTACACAGTACGAATATTTAAAGCACAGAGCAGGATTTGGTTCACAAACATCCAGAGCCAATCACTTCTGTTCTACAATTTAAGTTAAAGAATTAGGAATCTATAGATAAATAATGTTGTTCTGTATTTGGCAAAGAGTGAGACACAGAACACACTTAAGGCTTACCTACTTTTCTTTGACCACTGTACATATTTCTAGAAGTAGTTTGTTTTTCTGCAAATATATGCTTTCATATATTGCAGGTTGATTATCAACAAATTTGTTAACCCAAAAGTTAAATTAAGGATGTCTTCTGCCATTGGCTCTTCATGTTTTTCTTTTTTAATATTTTGTCCTTCAACATATTTAAACCCATATTCCAGAATCTTTTAAAAAGAAAAAGAAAAAACAAAAAGAATAAAGGCCTACTTTCCCAGATGTAATTTAGTTTGTAATTTTGAGCATCTTCACATTTCTGTGTCCAACAATGAGGGATTTTAAAGAGGCAGAATATTCAAAAAGTGATCTTTTCCCTTTGGGAGCTAAAGCTCTTAAATTACTTAGAAATAGAAGCATCAGAAGCCTTTCAGAAATATTTTAGGCATAAGTATTAGTTTGGCTAAAACACTATCTCACTTGGATAGAGACACAGAATCACTATAATAGAAATTGCAGTAACATTTCAAAATAAAAAAGCTTTAGATTTTCAATAGCAGGTAGAAAACTCTTTAAATATAACTTAAAGCTTCCTTTTCTGTTTCATGACGAATTCATTATGTGTTGGTTTTATTAGAATTAATTTACTGACTCAGTAGATGGCACTCTTCCCTCTGAGTCACCAAGGTGCCTAGGTCATCTGTATTTGATTCCCTTTTTTAAATACATTATGGAATTGATCCTGACTGCTGCTGCTTGTTAGAACAAGAATATCAGTTATCATATTCTGACAAAATTTCTGTTTCATTTTTGCATTCTTGCTTGTCTCAATCTTGGTTATTACTGCTGCTGGATATTTTTTTTCTCTGAGCTGTTTCACGTGTTAGTGTTAAAATAGTTGTAAGATGCCCCCATACAAACATTCTTCCATGCTGCACTCCCCATCTTGCACCTAAAAGGTCCTATGACTTCAGTAGAGTTGTTTTCTTCTTTTGTGTAGCCTGGTTATTGAAGAAAAATATCCACACCATCTTCATAGATTTTCTCTAGTTTCCACAGTGAAGAGAATTTGGCTAGTTGTAGATGTAAATAAGAACTGGGTTTTGAGATCTGCCCTTCTAATGCAGCTTATTTTATTTTATGGTGAGGATATGAAGTGGCATTATTGGACACATCCGAAGTATTATTTTATTTTTTTTCAAGAAGACAGAAAAAATAGGGAAGTCCATGTTACTTTTTTTTTTTTTTTTTGTAGTATTCAGTGAGAGCTTCCTCAAAGCAGAAAAGAATGCTAGCTTATGCTGAACAGGCATCTTCTGCTATTCCTCCTGCATTTTGTTTTACTCTTTAAGAGTGAAAGTGAGTTTTTCCTTTTCCTTGGGATCTGGTAAAAAGAAAAGATAAACCCTCGTCAGCCTCCCAGACAGAATGCAATTGATAAGTGAAATGTGTTCCTTTGATGTTGTGTGGGAATTTGGTCCCGATGCCTATGATACATTCTCAACCAGCAATCCGTAGCTGGTTTAGCAAAAGCCATCACATATCAGAGCCCTGAGGGCTGGTGATCCATGATCTGTGATATCCTGATGAGCACTGATGAACAGAGCCTCCCAGAATCAAATTTATTTCTGTGGTGACTTTGAAAGCTGAATCAGTATTAAGTGTCCTTTGATGTTTTTGAGCCCTCTTATTGCAGAACCAGGCACAACTTATGTTGTTCTCCAGATTAGATAGTAGAAGGCCTATTTTTCTCTGTATTTTTATATGTTTGCTTTTTTTTTATTCTCTCCTAAAAAAACTTAAAGAATCTTCAGGTGACTTGAAATAAAAAATAAATACTTGCACTTTTATCCAAGCTTTACTAATCCAACAGATTATCCTGAAAATGCTCCCCCACATTAAGCCCATAATAATTTGAAATGGATACCTACGATTATCAATGTATTTTTCAGTTAATGAACAATCATTGTGACTTTTTTTTTGTAATTTGGAATTGAAAGCTTTTCTATTATGTCTCAGATTGTCCATTCAGGACAATTCTCTGTGGGTAACTTAACTTTATCATTAGTGTTTCTCCAGGTAGAAGATGATGCACATCCATATTACGAAAGTTGTTAGAGTCTGTGGCATTATTTTTGGCAATCAGACTGCACAAGTGTGTTAATCTTTGGTATCTGAGTGTCTGTCATAGTTTAGCCCTGCTCTGGACCAAGCTATGCAGTCTATCACTTGCTCCCTCTACCTTCTGAGGACATAGGGAGAGGCAATATAAGAAAAGGGCTTGAGGTTTGAGATAAGGACAGGGAGAGATCCTTAAAGTTACCGTTATGGGCAAAATAGACTCCACTTGGGGAAAACTATTTGTTTATTATTAAAACCAAAGCAGGATAATGAGAAAGAGAACAAGATAACTTCCCCCGACCCCTCCCTTGTCCCAGGCTTAACATTATCTCTACCACCTTCCCCCTGGAACAGCAGAGTGGGAATAGGGAATGGGAGTTATGGTCAGTTCATCACACGTCGCTTTACACCGCTCATTCTTATGCTCCTTCCTGCTTGGGGAAGAACTCCTCACATTCCTTCCCTGCTCCAGCCTGGGGTCCCTCCCACGGGCTACAGTCCTTTGTGAACTGCTCCCAGAGTGGGTCATTTTTCCATGGGGTTCAGTCCCTCCAGAATGGCTGCCCTGGCCGCTGCCCCGGCCCTCCACAGGCCACAGCCTCCTTCAGGCACCCGCCTGCCCCAGCATGGGGTCCTCCCTGGGCTGCAGGGGGATCTCTGCTCCTCCGTGGGCCTCCATGGGCTGCAGGGGGATCTCTGCTCCTCCGTGGGCCTCCATGGGCTGCAGGGGCACAGCCGGCCTCACCATGGCTGCACCACGGGCTGCAGGGGAATCTCTGCCGGGAGCAGCATTCCTGCTCCCCCTCCTTCTGCACTGACCTTGGCGTCTGCAGCCGTTCCTCTCACCAGAAATTCTTCACAACTGGCTCAGGCAGACGCTTCTCAGGTTCTCTTCACATCTCCTCTCCTCTCCACTTCTTGCAGCCGGGCCGGGCTGAGTTGGGCCCAGTCGGCCGCCTGGCGGGAGGCCAGAGGGTGAGGCCTGCAAGGCCCACAAGGCTCGCACCTCCCCCTCTCTGTCCCTGCTTCACATCTTCTCTTTTTGGTTCCCCCCCTCCACCCCCCCGCCCCTTCTTACGTATGTTATCACAGAGGTGTCATCAGGGAACATTCTGCTACCAATTGGCTCACCCCTGGCCAGCGGTGGGTCCGGCCTAGGCCTGTCCAAGTCCACTGAACAAAGGGGAAACTTCTAGCAGCTTCTTGCAGAACAGTCTTGTATCAGTTTTGGAGGGGTGCTATGAAACCACTTGCCCTGGCATTACAGACACTGAACCTGGTCTGCGGATAAATGAGGGGACTTTTTTTCACCTCTAAAACTAAATTATGATTAGTTCTTATGAATAACAGATTCAATTAAGAAGACTTAAAAATGTAGAAACTAAAAACCACTGCATTGTTTCAAATCAAGTACTACTTTGATTTTTTTTTTTCTCCTGTTTTTAATACTACCAAAAAAAAAAATCAAAAGATGAAGAAATGATTTGCAAAAAATTGAGAGAACTTCTAATCTGTTATCATTTTTAAAAGTTCCAAAACATTGGCAGTAAGATTTTTCTGTTTTGCAGTGAGATGCAATTTTAGTAGGCTGGAATTCATGTAAGCTCGCTAGTTACTCACTCAAGAATAATGAAACTTAAGAGCTCTTTTGGTAATGGCTTTGGATGCTATGTAAGACTAACTGGAGTGTCAAATGATAGGTTTAGACTGTGGAGAAGGAAGAGTACTCAGATCATGTAACTAAAGTATTTTTTCATGTGTTTTGTTTTTTAGATTCTTTCCAAAGTTGAGATGTAGTTCTTAAATGACTTACAGTTGACATGTTTTGCTGTTTAAGAGCATGTTGACCTACATGATTTTTTGTTACTTTTACCTACATAAAGTAACACTGATGCCAGGGAAATGTAAGAATCTGTAATAGTTTAGATATCTGAGCAACTTACTACAAAGTACCAGCTGGATACAAGTTAGCTTAGTCCTTTTTTGTCACACACTAAGCTGACTAGCTAATATTTCATTGTTAGTAAGCTCAGAGTTGCGCATATAGGGTCTTGAAGGAAAAGATGCCTGAATGTCAGAACTAGAAGAACAGAAACTGCCAAAATTCAGTCTTTGTTTCCCATGTGGCCCCTTACAAATCTTTGTTTTAAAATTGTACTGAGTTGCTGAAGGGGATGATACTTCATGACTATCCAGTGCTACTGCTTGAATCAAATCTCTGTAGTTATTTGTAATATTGTGTTAGGGCATCAGGTGTTCATTATTAAATGTGGTATTATAATTATTTTAGTTATTTCTGAACATTTTGTTCAGGTTGTATTCTGAAAACTACGAAACTTGTTATTTTATAGAGCTGATCACATTCAGCTTCCAGATGAGCATGATTCTTTTCCAGACCTTTTAAGATGGCTCTTTGGATAGTGCTGAGGTTGCACTTGGATGGCCTTCACACTGCTTCAGCCAGCCCCATGGCAAATCTCTCGTTTATTACTCTCGGCAGCTTGAAAGAGGGAGTGCTAAGAAATTGGATAAATAAGGAGGAAGAGGTACAGACAGTTCCTAAGCTTGCACATTAATTTAGCTGTACTGAAAGGTATTTGATTGTATTGTAGTTTTAGGACAGTTAGTCCTGCTTAAAAATTGCAAGGTCATAAGTAATGCTGACAAATATTCACTGTCCAGATTGTTTCAGAAGAAATGTCTACCCTATGAGCTGTTTCAACCACCTGCCAAAGTGGAGTGAAATACATTATGCAATTCTGAACAATACGTTTGGAAACACTGAAGAACAAGTAATTGTACTCCAAACACTAACATTTTTAACTAATAATAAATAATTTTTTACTTCAGATTTTTTTGTTTTAGGCTTTTGCAAGTTCTCCCAAGCAGAAGCAGGAATTTGATTAAAGTATTTACATTCGTAAATAACTTGTATTTATTGAATAGAGGCACACGTAACATTAATAAAAATGCTAAAGTAACTAAAACTGAACAAAGTAAGAACCAGACCATTTTGCACAACAGAAATTATAGCTAATGTGTTGAGAAAAAAAATCAGATATTGATCTTTTTTTGCATGTTATCCAACCTTTTTCCAAGCATCCTGATTTTATTAAACTTCTATATTGATCCTTATTCTTGTATAATTTGTGTGGAAGTTCAGTATTTTGGTTTACTAACTTTACATAGATCATTGTAATAAGATAATTTTGTGTTTTTAAAACAATGAAATTCTTACTATTTTTTTCAACCTCAATGGAGAGAAATGTTTATTCGATCTTAACTTTTCTTGTTTGAAGATCTTATGGTACTTAGTTGCATTTATTTATAATGGTTTAACTACAATAATTGCCAAAACTTACTGAGCTGGAAAAAATATGGCATACTTTTTTTTTTTTTTTTTTTTTTTTTTTTTTTTTTTTTTTTTTTTTTTTTTTTTTTTTTTTTTTTTTTTTTTTTTTTTTTTTTTTTTTTAGCTTGAACTTCTTGTTTTTCTTACAGTTAGTGTTTTAGGCAGTTGTGTAGGCATTGCAGAAGAGAACATGTTTTACAGGACAATGTCAGGCGCTTAAAACTTAACAGTCAAATAATCGGGGAATATAATTTAAGAGGTTTCACGTGTAGCTGTTAGTAAGATGTAGGACTATTCCAACTCAGAGTGGGATGGGGAGGGAGACTATTTTCCCCCCATTTTCTGTATTGATAAAATATTTAGACTACAATAACTATGGCTGTAATGAATCTTCCATTTTGAGTATGTAATTTACTTTCCTTTTTAATGAATATTCTAAAGAGTTATATTAAAATGTCATTTTTATTATTCCATGATTATTAAATAAACATTGTGAAGATTCTTAGAGAACACTTACTTAGATTCCATGCGATTCAGATTGGAAGAGACATCTGGAGGTCTTTGGTCCAATGTCCTCCTTTAAGCAGGGTGAGGTATGAGATTGATCCAGGTTGCACAAGGCTTTATCCAATCAAGTCTTGCAAAACCTGTTTGGGCAACCCACTTCACTGCTTGACTGCCCTCATGGGGAAAAAGGTTCTCCTTATAGCCAGTCAAAATTTCTGCTCCACATTTAAAATTTTATAAGACTTAGGGGAATAATTATTTTAATAGTCTCATGCTAATATTCAGTATATAGTAAAAATAAAACCCGTAAGTTTGAGTCACTTTTAATACAAAGGAGTAGTCTGTTGATTCAGAAAATAATAGAATTATTCTTTCATAACATTTTTAGAGGAAGCCAAACTAGTTTCAGAAATACAACTGCAAGTGTATTTTTGTTTTGTTTTTTAAAAGGGGGGTAAATGCGTAATAAAAGTACTGCAGAGGAATTTATTTTTCCACTTGAAGACAGGTTAGCTTTGAAAGACTAGTTTACAAAAATAAGACTTCAATACTGTATGGGAGGTCCAAACTAAGGACTTAGTGAGGAATTTCTTTTGACAAACAGGTAGTTTTAATATGGAATTAGTAGCTTAGTTTGAGGAACTCCTACACAGGTGCATCCCTTTGCAAGATGGATGACTGTTACTGCAGTCCACTTTCTTTCCCAGCTAGTACTGAGTCTTCTGTGATTCTTTGTCAGAAGTACTAAAATAAATTGCTCTCACTCCACTCTTACATTCTTTAAGGTATGGGCAAGTGAGTATATATGCATGCAGATGGTCTGGATAGACACTGTTAACTAATCTCAGTTTGTATACAATAAGAGTAATTTGGTCTTAGAAGAGTCACTATTGTAGAGTAAGTTACTGTTCTCGTGATATTCAGTCATTCATTCACAATAGTTAGTTGTTCTTGTCATGAAAATGGTTTGTGAAAAATAAGCTAGACAGAAAATGATAATGTATGCCACACAGACTTTTTTGTCTTGAATAGAGGACTTTCTTTTCCTGTGGTGTATTGTGTGGAGAAGAAGATGAAACAAAGATTTATGTGCAATTCTGGATTGGATGCATGGGTTCCACTTTTTGATACAGCCAGACTTCAGAGATCAACCTGAGGTGCAGGAATTCTATTTGCCAGCACATTTAAAAAAAACCAAAACAAAACCAAATTAAGTTCCTTTTGGTCTTAACATTACAAGACCTTTGAGTAGATGGGCTCTCACAAACTTAGACAAGATCTCAGTCATATTCTTCTTCTTGTAGACTTAATCTCTGTTCACTTCTTTTAAACTTATGTTTGTTACAACAAGTCATTGCTTCTGCTGCCATTTCATGCTGTCACTCTGTGCATTTCTCTTCCTCTGAGTTCACAGGCGGTCTACAAAATTCATTAGCTTCAAAATTTCTTAGCTGTAGAACACAGCAGCAGCCTGTTTGATGGAATTTATGTATGCCATCTGGCATACATACGTACAGATGTCCAGCACTTGATTTGCTTTATATTGTTCATGAAGCACTAACAATCAAATTGGTTGCTGTCATTTCTTGAAGAGGAGAGATCCTTTATTGTAATTTATTGTAACACATGCTTATAGAAACAAATATTGAATTTGTAAAATAGATTGTTTTGAGTTTGCCGTTAAAACAGAAATTCCTTTTGATGTAAGTCAAGATTAAAAATAATTTGAGTGGAGTGATTATCTTTTTGACCTTAAAAGAAGTCAGCAAATAGATTTTATTCCATTGACTGAAGAAGCTTCTAATTACTGCATAAAGCTCTGAAATTTAGCGCTGTCTGTAAGTACAACTCTATGATTACCCAAACAGTTTGTGATTGTTTGATCCAAAGCACAGGGCATATTATTCTTATGATGTTCAGGAAAAATAAATTGTGACAGTACATGCTTAAGGGTTTCAATCCTTTTCTCAGAAGTTCTGTAAAAATTATCAACCAGAAGTAACAGTAAAAAATCACTACTACTCTTTCTTCTTTTGATTCTATTATTTGATAATATGATTTTACTGAAAAGATTTGAGCTATGTGCAAAATATATGTTGTTAATTCAGCAAAATAAGTATTAACAATTATTGGGACAAGAATAAAAAACCTTAAGCTGTTGAGTAAACTAGGCATGATATGCCTACGTATTGAATAGTTTGTGTCATTCTGGCTTTCTTATCTCAAAATGTTTTAGGAGAATTGGAAAAGAGAAGCAAGGATGATTAAAAAAAGTATACAAGACTTGCTTTACAAGGTGTGACCATGTTGAGGGCTTTCTTGCTTGGAGAAGTCTAATTTTGGAAAAGTCAAATTTGGGAGAATATTACAGTGATCTACAAAGTTACAGATTGTATGGAGGGCATAAATGAGGAACAATCATTCATTGCATCTTTCAGTACCAGAGCTACAGGTACGGCGTTGTACAGTAGAGGCTAGTGTTGTACAGTAAACATGCTGGAAGAAATACTCAGAACAAGGAGAAGAGAGGCAGCCCTGTATGCAAGAGTTAGGTGATGTTGAAACTCCTTGGCAAGTCACTTTATAGAAGCTGTATGCATGCACAGGTTGAAATGTTGGCTAGGTTAAGTTCACAGAAGAAAAATCCATTGAGAGTGACTAAATACTTAGAAGCACATCTGTCTTAAAAAATCTGAGCTGAAAATAGTTGAAGTTGGGAGAGTATTCAGGTAATTTACCATTTGATTCTTGCACTGGTGATATTCTTTCTTGGGCATTGTCTTAGGTCATTGTGAAGGCAGAGTACTGGGATAGTGGAATCTTTGATCCAGCTGTTGTTGCAATTCTTATGTTCTTATTTTTGTACCAGGTGTGGTCTAT
The DNA here is from genome assembly GCA_009806455.1 of Tetrax tetrax. Taxonomy (NCBI): domain Eukaryota; kingdom Metazoa; phylum Chordata; class Aves; order Otidiformes; family Otididae; genus Tetrax; species Tetrax tetrax. Next base: position 99,245 of record WHYT01013332.1, read on the forward strand.
CATCCTAATGAACTGCTACTCTTTGCAACCTACCTCAGATTCCAAGCCTTTTATCCCATATACAGTGTGAGTAGGGGCAAATAAAGTGGACATTTTGTGTATAAAGATGTGTGAGCTCATTTTAGACTTGTAAACTAATCCTTACAATATTCGAAAAGTTAGAAAAGAAAGGCCATATTGAAGCAAAAACTTAAAAATATATTTGCAATATGTTATTTCTTTAATTAATCTCATTTATTTCTGTGCAACAGAACTAAAACTTGGTTAGTAATCATAGCTGCTAGCTGTGTTTTCCTCCTGCCAAAGGTCTAGACTAGTGGCTTCCTATATGGTTTAGGATAATATTTTCTGCTGTGTGGCAGGATGCCCCCAACCACACCTGTGTAATTAGTTTTGCTAGTCTTCCTTTTTCCCAGACTTTGTTGCATTAGCACACTCTAAAAAGTGTTGCCCTACAAGCTGCTTGAGCTGCTCTGAGTGAATGTCCTTTGAACAAAGGCCTTATGTTTTAGTTGCCAAGCTTCTTCCAAATGTGCTGATAGAAAAATTATTAACAGTGTACTTGGAGCAGATATGCAGAAATTTCTGTTCTGTTGTCTAGGCCAGATTTAGCTAATCACATCCATGTAACTCCATCTAAATTTTGGCTCAGTACTGAGACTGCAATGAAACTATGGAATCACTTTTCAGGAACACAATGCAGCAAGTTAAGTATTACCGTGTTCTGATGACAATGCAAATGCTGAATCTCTCAGTCTCTGAGCGGTCATGAAGTCATGATTGTCACTCAGGTAGGTAGCTCCACATTTCTGAGGCATTAGTATAAAAATCTTTACTGTGGATCAGGAGTTATCCCATGGAAAGAAAGTAAGATATGCCACAGAAAAGTTTTTAAACACTCCTCCTAGTTCAGCTAGATCTAAACTCTCTGATTATTTTTGAGTTCACAGTCTTGAGCTTGCAAGCTTTCTGCCTTAGTCTCATAATTCATTTTCAGATTTCTGCGATTTTGAAATCTGCATGTTGTTTATCCAGATAAAGGAGTCTTTGCTGATTCTGTTAGAAGATGCCTGGTTGCGAAGTCTCAGTGTTGAAGGGGACCTGAAGCCTAGCTTGACATAGATTTAACATGTTCTGAAGAAGAAGGACAGATTCATCTAAGATGGGACTACAAGTGTTAGAAGACCTGGAGCTGCTTCTGATGACTTAGGCTGTCCATACTGCTATCAGTAAAGGGATTCCAATATACCGAATATTTAGTCAAACCCCTTTAGTTAGCTTGGGTGTTGATGTTAAATGCAGAAGCATGGAACTTTGTATAGGGTGTAAAAGTGGAAAGAAGCAAGATGTATCTTTGGGTAGCTGCTCTAGGCTAGAGCCTGTTGCTGCTACTATGACTTCTGTGCGGATATATCCTCAGGATTATGTTTATAGTAGGGTAGACATATTTCTGTAAGCTGGTTGACGATAGCTTGGGCCATAAATCAGTCTCTGGTAAGCTGAAGGCTGTGGAGAGAAAACTCTGCTGGAACTTGGGAAGATCGCAAAAGAACATAAATGGAGGAGGGAGGAATAAATTAGAGCAGCAAGCCCCTACATGTTGGATATGGAATAGAAAAAAGGAAGAGGTAACTTCTAATGCTGGAGAAATCAAGGCAGAGCAGAGAGTGAAGTGACATTGCTGGTCTAATGCTTGCAAGGGACAGGCTTTGGAAACATAAGTGCCTTACTGTTTCTTCAGTGCCAGAGTTTGCTTATAAAGCTGTCTCTAGAAGTAATTCTAGAGTCTACGTTGTCAACTGAAATAGTCTAATGTAGAGTGTTCATTTGCCTTCGTGATATTGCAGTTGAGCTGATACTTTCTTATTCTGTAGTCCTGTATGGTCTACAGAAAGGTTCTGCTTAGAAGGAGAATGCAGGGAAGGGAAGTATTCTGTCTTTTCCAGAGTTTCAAATAATGTTAACAATACGTCAGCGGGCAGCAAGGAATTACCTGTATTTTTATGCTACCTAATTTTAATCCACTTAATAGTACTTCTGTAGAAGCAAAGATTCCTCTGTGATGTGTCATATCTGAGCCAGTCAGCAGTATTGGTGCTGTTTGAGTCGTGGGTTTTTTTATGCTAGCAGAGTACTGACATAGTTTTTTAAGTTTCTGTAGGTGTCTATCTCAGATATTTAACTAGATCGTGATCTAACAGTTTGTAGCACTTGATATTCTGTACTTTCCCTTATTTTATTAGCTTCTCATTGCTGTAGCTGGTAAGGACATGTTTCTTTATAAGGATCATGGCTTACACTGGAAAAGGAAGATTTTAGTCTAAATGACTATAAAATAAAGCCTGAAAAGTGCAAAAAATATACATAAATACAGGTAGTCTTAGAATGCAGAGGATGACTAAAAAGCCTGAATGTATTATTTCCTCAAAATAAGAAAATTTTAAAGCTAGTCCTCTGATTTTTTTCATATGATAACTTTTCATGAGTGATTTGAAATGGTGTCTCATGACCTAGGGTATGTTCCAAGCTCAGAACCATCTCTGGGTCTTCATTTTATCTTTAGAACTATTTCTGTTTATAAACTAACCTATATAGTCTTATATCTTTTGCAATACCTCTGCTATAGACTTGTATGACATATCAACATAGTGTGGAAGAAAAACATCTCACGAACTTAGCTGAAAAGTTTTTTTTACACACTCTAGGGTGGAATTTGCATTGAGAGAATATTTTATTAAATCATAATCTCAAGATCAACTTTGTACATCTGTCATAAGTATGCTGATACTACTATTCTAATGTTACATTGTCAAAATTGATGAAGATAAATGGCAGCATTAAAAAAATTGTTTCAGAATGGAGTTTATTTTTACTGTTCTGACTGCGTTTGCATATTAGGAAAAAGTAGTATGGAACTGTTTCATCTACAGTGCAATTATTTAAAATATTTCTTTTCATATAAATCAGGAGAATTAGAACTTATAGCAGTAAGAGTTTTTCTAGCTGTAACTCAGAATTTCACTTATCCACCCAAGCTAAGTGTTGGAAGAAAGTCCAATACAGCCAGACTTTGGTTGTCTACGGCAGTTTTAAAGACATGGAAAACTAATAATAGAAAAAGCTATTTCTGTTGAGTGATGTGTAACATATATATTATGCTTTTCCTTCCTTGGTTTAAATAGCTCTTTTTGGTTTGAGGTTTTTGAGGAAGAAACCAAATAAGACGTGTACTTCATTTTAAGGCAGACTACTGTTGCGGTGTACCACTTTCTGTAAGGCTAAGGTTATGCTGTATTAAAGCTTTTAGAAAGATGTCAAAAAATATTGTGTTATAAAGACTATTGCTGTTTGTAACCCATGCAAATCTAATGAATGACCAAATTATCTTGAGTGATGAACTGTTGAAGAACTATGATGGAAAGCTTTCTGTAAAAACTGACCAAAAGTATTTGTTTTGTAATTATTTTTCCACACAGTTCTCTAGCATTAGGGACGTTGTCTACGCTTGCAAAATAACCACTTTTTAATAATAGCTAAGTATGTGTATGCAAAAGAATGTGGTGAACCTACAAGCTACTTGCTGTTTCTTTCATTTTTATTTTCCGTAATTTAGAAATAGGAGTTGGAAATGTCAGATAGCTTCAAGTTTTTGTTCCCTTAAAGGGAAGTCTGAGATTTCAGTGTTAGTCAGCAGTAGTTCAGTTTATAGTTCTAGGTGTTGGAACTAGGTTAAATTAATTTTTGAAAAATAGTTGTCTTTTTGTCTGGCCTTTTAACACTTACTCAAATATGAGACGTATATGACTGGGTGCATAGATAAATCATTTTGCATAGCATGAAGAATAAGTAGTAAAAAAGATCAAATTCTAATGAACCAGTTAAGTTTAACATTTGAGCAAGGATATATGAAAAGGACAGTCCTTATTTGAATAGCTTATTGTCAAAACTTACAATAATATAAAGCAAGTGTCAGAAAGTATAATTTGATTTAAAACAAGTGAAAAATGAAACCTTCCTTTCAGAGATAACATATTTGAAAATGTTCCCTTAAAGTGAACTCTCATTATTTTGTAGTATAAAGCTCTGTTTCCTCAGAAGCAGTTCTTAGGCTTAACCTTTTCAAGCAGGCTAATTGGCAAATATTATGTATTATATATATGAAGTATACGGTCAGCTGTCTCAAAGTTATGGAGACCTTTATGTCCAGTCATGTGTATTTGTTGGTATTGTCTAGCCTGAATTTTCTTACTCATGTACTTTTTACATGTGTGTTCCAGCCATCTTGGTAGGTTTTTACTTAGCAAGTTACTGTAGTTATAGTTTTTGTTTACTAAACTCTTTTTCAGTAAGAAATATTCCTTCAAGAGCTCAGTTATTTCTGACAACATTTATCTCATATATTACTCAGGCAAACTGGTAACTTTCAGGTAATTTTAGAGCAGGTTTGTATGCTCGTAAGTCATACTGGTTTTGAACAGTTTGCATTTCCATGAGAGTTTTAATGCTTTATTAATTTATCATACTTAAAGAAAATGTATTCTGTGGGTTCCTCTTATAGATTGGTCTCTTGGTTTTGTTTAGTGAGGGGTGGCTATGGTGGCAGCTTCTGCAAGAAGCTGCTAGAAGTTGCTCCCCTTTGTTCAGTGGACTCGGATGGGCCTGGCCGGACCCGCTGCTGGCCAGGGCCGAGCCGATTGGTAGCAGAACGTTCCCTGATAACACCTTTGTGATAACATATTTAAGAAGGGGAAAAACAGGAGAAAAAGGGGGGAAAAAAAAAAAGAGTATGTGAAGAAGCTGCAGCTGGGGCAGAGAGGGGGAAGTGTAAGGATTGTGGGTCTTCCAGGCCTCACCCTCTGGCCCCCTGCCAGGTGGCTGTCTGGGCCCAACTTGGCCTGGCTGGCTGCAAGAAGTGAAGAGGAGACGAGATGTGAAGAGAACCTGAGAGGTATCTGCCTGAGCCCATTGTGAAGAATTTCTTGTGAGAGGAACGGCTGCAGACGCCAAGGTCAGTGCAGAAGGAGGGGGAGCAGTAATGCTGCTCCCAGCAGAGATTCCCCTGCAGCCCGTGGTGCAGCCATGGTGAGGCCGGCTGTGCCCCTGCAGCCCATGGAGGCCCACGGAGGAGCAGAGATCCCCCTGCAGACCAGGGAGGACCCTGCGCTGGGGCAGGTGGATGCCCGAAGGAAGCTGAGGCCTGTGGAGGGTCTACTTGGGCAGTCATTCTGGAAAGACTGCACCCCGTGGAAAAATGACCCACTCTGGGAGCAGTTCACGATGGACTGTAGCCTGTGGGAGGGACCCCAGGCTGGAGCAGGGGAGGAATGCGAGGAGTTCTTCCCTCAAGGAGGAAGGAGCAGCGTCAAGCAACACATGATTAACTGACTGTAACCCCCATTCCCTATTCCCCCTGTGCTGCTTGGAGGGGGAAGGTGGTAGAGATAATGTTAAGCCCAGGAAGAGGGAGGGGTGGGCGGAGGTTATGTTGTTCTCTTTCTCATTATCCTGCTTTGGTTTTATTAATAATAAATTAGAAATAGTTTTCCCCAAGTCTAGTTTGTTTTGCCTGTAATGGTATCTTGAATGATCTCTCCTTGTTCTTATTTCAAACCTCAAGACTTTTATTATGTTATCTCTCCTTATTCATAGAATCATAGAATGGTTAGAGTTGGAAGGGACGTTCAAAGGTCATCTAGTCCAGCCCCCCTGCAAGAAGCAGGGACCTCCCTGACTAGATCAGGTTGCTCAGGGCCCCATCCAGCCTGGCCTTGAACGTTTCCAGGGATGGGGCATCCACCACCTCTCTGGGCAACCTGTTCCAGTGCTCTACAACTCTCAGTGTAAAAAATTTTTTTCTAATATCTAATCTAAACCTACCTCCTTCTAATTTAAACCCATTACCCCTTGTCCTATCACAACAGGCCCTACTGAACAGCCTCTCCCCATTTTTCCTGTAGGCCCCCTTGAGGTACTGGAAGACCGCTATCAGGTCTCCCCGGAGCCTCCTCTTCTCCAGACTGAACAGCCCCAACTCTCTCAGCCTGTCCTCATAGGAGAGGTGCTCCAGCCCTCTGATCATCTTCGTGGCCCTCCTCTGGACCCTCTCCAACTGGTCCATGTCCTTCTTATGTTGGGGGCTCCAGAACTGGACGCAGTACTCCAGGTGGGGTCTCAGCAGGGCAGAGTAGAGGGGGACAATCACCTCCCTCGACCTGCTGGCCACACTCCTCTTGATGCAGCCCAGAATGCGGTTGGCCTTCTGGGCTGCAAGGGCGCATTGCCGGCTCATGTTGAGCTTCTCGTCCACCAGCACTCCCAAGTCCTTCTCCTCAGGGCTGCTCTCCATCCCTCAGAAGGTAGAAGGAGGGACAGGTAGACTGCGTAGTCTGGTCCCAAGTGGGGCCTAAACTATGACACTTAGTTGAATCCTTTAAAGCATATCCAATGCCAGTACTCCTATGTGTTTCTAATCCCGTTACAGCCATATTTCTATCTCAGCATTAATTTGATGCAGATAGTCCATCTTTCTGGACACACTGGACATTGTCAATAACATACAGCTAATAATAACAGTGCTTTATAAAGACTCTTTTTCTGTATTGGGCCATTTCCCGTAATCAGACTGGTGAAAAAGATGATGTTATCCTTGAATGTATAAATACACATTAACATTTAAGAAGTAGTAATTATTTTTGCCTTTTTATCTACTGCTGTTAATATCACTGTTTGAATTGCAATACACAGACTTGAGAAAGTTGAAAAAGCCCTAGAACTCAAAAGAATGTGGCAGAAAGGCCACAGTGTAGTAGTGTGGTGCTGATGAAATTCCCTTTATCTCATTTAGAAGAAAATTTTAGAAGACATTTCAGTATGAAAGAGATCTCTACTGAGACAGAGGACTCAACTTCGCTGATAAAAGCATAACAGCATCCCCTGGATGGACATTGAAATAAAGGTTTTTTTTTTTTTAAGATTGAAGAGGAATTAAGTAAGGGCTAAAGACATTAGAAGGAAAATTGATTAAATACTAAGATGCAAACTTTGCCTCTGAAGTTCCAAAAGCCTGAAGCTGAGGGCTTCTCTCAGGGAAAGTATCGGTCTGTGCTGTCCTGTTATCCCTGCAAGCACGAATGACTGCTGTGGAGGGAAAGGCAGATGAACTGGATAACCTGGTACAGATGCTCTCAAATGTGAGATGGAACAGCTTTTTATCCTATGTCGCTTCTGGAATAGATTATGTACTTGTTTATGCTAGAGGTGGATGAAAGTACAGTTGAATCATCATGGTGCTTTCCAGCCTTAAAATGTGAATTGTTTTTTGGTTGGTTGGTTTTTGTTTGTTCGTATTTTTGTTTGTTTTTTTAAGGGAATGCACTTGCTTACGTAAGTAAAACTCTGAATTTCATAGTTGCACAATTACATGCATTAGGCTTGCAAGCTGACAGGTTGCGGGAATCGTAAGGACCTCTGTCTCCTTTCCCTGCAGTGTGCAGCTAGATGGGATAGAAACGTCTGTCATCGTCTAAGGTATCTGGGATTGACTGTAGCTGCAAATAACTTATCTGACAAGATTGAGCAGTGCTTACAGTATTTACAGAGAACTCATCTTTCTTATATACTTGACTTAAGTGTCCTACTCAAAGGATCAGGGTTACACCATTCATTAGATTTGCAAAGGAAAGGGTTTTTTGTGCAAAAGAGTTGCAGATAACTGAGGCTTCATCAAGAGGCAGTCTGTAGCTTATATCTACACTAATAAATTAGAAAAATGTGTCACTGACTTTCTTCTTGCACTCAGGACCAGTAGCACAGGACTTCTTGTGTCCATACTAATAACTAACTTCTCCAGAACAGGGTAATTTAATATGTTTTACCTGTTCATAATTGTGTTTGGCCACCTTCTGAACTTTCTGTGGCAATTCTTTGAGATTAGTTGTTGTAATGGGCCAAATCTGTGCAAGGAACTTTTGTTAACAATTTGATGGACTTTTAAAACTGTTTGATAATACAGATAATAGAGTTGTGGTGTCTATAATTGTGATCCCATTCACTTTTAAGTTCAGTGGTATAGATACATGTTTCAGCATGGGATACTAACACTTTCTGTTCAATTTTTGGCATGACAGGAGGCTGTTGCTGCTCCAGTTGTCTACAATTCTTGATGATCTTGTTCAATTATAATAGTCTATCTCTGCAGTTTCCTTCTGGCTAATATGTCAGTCAGAGTTGTCAGTGACAGCTGTATGTCCATTGTGCATTTCCCGTCTGTCTGATGCAGCTCTTCAGCCACCCTGAAGATGTGCCCAGAAGTCCCAGACCTCTTCCCTGTCTGCCTCATTGACTTCTGATCCATTCTGACTGGGACTGGACACATAATAAGTGATCTTACCTCATACCTCTTTCCACATTCCTCTTCCCCAGCCTGGTCATATTTCAGGGATATATGCACCCACTTTAAGAGGTATATGCTCTTCTCTCCCAGCTTGAACAAAGGATTTCCTTCACTGTCTCAAAATGATCAGGCTTCCGTCTCATCCTGAGTTTTTTTGCAACCTGCATATCTGTATTCTTACATTCAAATTTTGTGTAGTGGCACTCTTACACATTTTGTCAGTGAATCAAAAAGATAATGTATTCACATCTGGTAAACTACATTTTTACATAACTCTTGTGACTGTTATCATTCTTATCTCTTAAACTGAGATAATTGTTCGCTTGAGAATTTACTTTTTGGTTGTCTTTGGCTCCTGAAGTATTTACTAAGGTCCTGGTGACAACTATGACCTGTCCTTACCTTTGTAGTGGTGGTTGTTATTTTTTTTTCTTTTTTTTCATTTGTTTGGTTTTTTTTTAGCTAACAGTTAGAACTATCTCATGGGTAATCTGGATCAGGGGTTTCTTGGCTTGAAGCTACTATTGGGCAAGTATTGACTGTGTAGTTTTCTGCATTTTGAAAACCTCGTATCTGTGGTTTAAATAGATTTCTTGGAAATTAAAAAATAATGTAAGAGGAAGTAGTGTCAAAACTAGAAAAGACAAGTTAGACCGATTTAGTTAACTTGTATAGAGAAGCAAATGATGGAATTGAGCAGTTTGGTACATAAAAATGATAAGAGCTTTCAAACAAATCAGGTATAGAAATTATCCATTTGAAAGGAAGAAAATTGAGCTTGAGGTAAAAAAAAAATATGCAGGTAAAGTCAAGTCATTGGACATTGAAAAGTTAGAGGTTTTTTTTCTGTTATACTAAGGCATGAGAGAGTGTGTGAATGCTCCTTACTGGAAAATAATTATTGCCTGTAAGATTTGAATATTTAATGAAGCCATAATTAGGATACATTAGTACCTGGGTACGTTATTACAAAAATAATTAGTGTATTGGAAAGTAAAACAATATTTTCCGTAATTTTATTATCTAATTTAAGTTTCACTATCATCGTATTTCCTCACAAACCGTAAACTATACATAATGAAGAATAATCACCACCCAGGATAAATAAAAGAATACCATGGTCTTTATTTTTCAAAAATGTAACAGAATCATAGAATGGTTTGGGTTGGAAGGGACCTTCAAAGGCATCTAGTCCAACCACCCTGCAAGGAGCAGGGACATCTCCAACCAGCTCAGGTTGCTCAGACCCCCGTCCAACCTGGCCTTGAATGTTTCCAGGGATGGGGCATCCACCACCTCTCTGGGCAACCTGTGCCAGTGTTCTATGACCCTCAATCTAAAAAATGTCTTCCTTATATCCAATCTAAATCTACCTCCCTCTATTTTTAAACCGTTACCCCTTGTCCTATCATAACAGGCCCTGCTAAAGAGATTTCTCCCTGTCTATCCTGTAGGCCTCCTTTACGTACTGGAAGGTCACTATCAGGTCTCCCCTGAGCCTTCTCTTCTCCAGGCTAAACAGGCCCAACTCTCTCAGCCTGTCCTCACAGGACGGGTGCTCCAACAAATAATTTAATTAATGTCATTCTCTCTTATGACAGTTCCTTGTGAAATTGAACTAAAGGTGAGGAGTAACTTCAGATTCATATCTGTATGAGAGTAAGAAGATTCAGGCCGTAAGGGCAAATTTTAAACTCTGCTGAAATCAATGACAACATTTTACTCCAGTTCAGTGGAACTGACTTTCTTTTAAGAAGAAACGTATGCCTTTAGTAGTTTTTTTTTTTTCCAATTAGCACTGGATATTAAAAAAGATTAGAAGACAGGTACTTCCTGTCTATTGCACGGGCTTCATTGTATTCAGTTCTAAAACGTTTTCTAAAGAATTTCAGCAACTTTAGGTTTTCTTGCTAAATAAGCCTAAGCCCTCTCTGCTTTGTTTGAGGAATAATTTTGCATGAACTTCAGTAGAATTAGGTTCAGGCTCTGTCCTAAATACAGAAATTAGAAGTTTGATTCCTGAAATCATAGAATCATAGAATGGTTAGAGTTGGAAGGGACCTTCAAAGGTCATCTAGTCCAACCCCCCTGCAAGGAGCAGGGACATCCCTGACTAGATCAGGTTGCTCAGATCCCCATCCAACCTGGCCTTGAATGTTTCCAGGGATGGGGCAGCTACCACCTTCCTGGGCAACCTGTTTCAGTGTTCTACAACTCGCATTGTAAAAAAAATTTTCCTAATATGCAGTCTAAATCCACCTCTCTATTTTAAAACCATTACCCCTCGTCCTGTCAGAACAGGCCCTACTGAACAGCCTTTCCCCATCTTTCCTGTAGGCCCCCTTAAGGTACTGGAAGGCTGCTATATGGTCTCTGCAAAGCCTTCTCTTCTCCAGACTGAACAGCCCCAACTCTCTCAGCCTGTCCTCACAGGAGAGGTGCTCCAGCCCTCTTATCATCTTTGTGGCCCTCCTCTGGACCCTCTCCAACTGGTCCATGTCCTTGTTATGTTGGGGGCTCCAGAACTGGACGCAGTACTCCAGGTGGGGTCTCACCAGGGCAGAGTGGAGGGGGAGAATCACCTCCCTCGACCTGCTGGCCACGCTCCTCTTGATGCAGCCCAGGATGCAGTTGGCCTTCTGGGCTGCAAGGGCACATTGCCAGCTCATGTTGAGCCTCTCGTCCACCAGCACTCCCAAGTCTTTCTCCTCAGGGCTGCTCTTGGTCCATTCTCCGCCCAGCCTGTATTTGTGCCTGGGATTGCCACGACCCAGGTGCAGGACCTTGCACTTGTCCTGGTTGAACTTCATGAGGTTGGCACGGGTTCACCTCTCCAGCCTGTCCAGGTCCCTCTGGATGGCATCCCTCCCTTCCAGCGTGTCGACGGCACCACACAGCTTGGTGGTGTTGGCGAACTTGCTGAGGGTGCACTCTATCCCACTGTCAGTAAAAATCTTTCTCTATATCTGTGTCATCTTAAGGGTTTGTGACATACAAAACCTGATTATATTCCAACACATTTTACATAAGAATGCCGATTTGATTACCTCCCCCTCTCCAAACAGTAAACAGGAAATCAACGAGAGCTTTATGTGCCTATAGGATAGCAAAGGTTGAACCACCTTGATAGTGTCAGTGTGTACGAACATTTGCGTTCAAAATTAGAGCTTAATCCCACAAACTGCGTCACACTCAGTACCTTTAAAAATCACAGGAATTCCATGTGGTCACAGCGGTCTACATACATAGAGAGTTTACAGGATTTGTTCCAAATTTTAAGCTTTGTTGTTTTGTTCATGGATTTGGCTTACAGACAGACCTTAACTTTTTTAGCACTGAAAGGTGTATATCTCATTTTCAGACTCCTATGTGATAAGTCCTTAGGTTATTTCTAGCAGAAATGTCTGGTGGCCTGAAATTACTAACTATTTGGGTTAAAAATTGAAGCATAAAGATGTTATCTTTTAATCTTTGTTTTCCCTTACCGTTGGAAATAATAGAAATTATTCTGAAACATACTGCAAGGAAATCAATATAAATCCTTGAAAATCAAAGACAACATAGGAATGTTCTCATATCACTAGCCATATAATAGTATTACATATTCAGAATATGAAAGTGTGATTAATGAATTGACTACTGGATGACCGCTGCTGTTGTTATTAAGCTATGCCGCAGGAAACATGTTAGTTCCATTTTCAGCTCCAGATACTTGCATGTTAATTACACAAAAAATCTTTGAGGTTCTGTATTTGAAGGATTGTGTCTAAAATAATGAAAATTCTCCTTTAAAGATATTATTTACCTTCCACGTTTTTTGTTTGTTACAGTATACTCTTAAGACACATAGAATCATTGGAAGATAATGAGAAGGGAACTGTACTGGCAGTTCGTAAGATATTTTTTTTAAATTGTTAGTGTAATAATTGAGATTTATTATTTTTAATTAGAATAAAAGTTTAAATAGTAGTGGTTACAATTACTATTGTGTAGTTGATGAGTGTGGGACTGTAAGAGGATTCCAAATATGTTCAAAAACTAAAAGTTAAGTGTTTTGTATCAGTAGCTGTCTATAGACATGCTGCTGTAACTTTGTAAGAGCATGGTAGGCTGCTTTATGGAGCCAGTGATTACAAAGATCCACTTTAACCGTTTTTTTCTTACTGGCAGGTGTCCCACTGGCCTGAGGCCAGCGGCTGTGAGTGTACTGCAGCTTGCGGTTTACACCAGAGTGTAGAAAATGCCGACACCAGCTGGCTGCACATAATTAAGCTGATTGTGGTCTGACAACTTGAACTATGATACAGATATGTGATAAATATACAAAATATCATACAAGTTTGATTCTTTGACATATTTTATCTACTTTTTTTTCCTCCTTAACAGATACGATATCTGCACTTACAAAAACAAGCCTTGTGGAACACTGGGTAAGATTATAAAGAGAAATTTCATCTTGTATTTACTGTTTCCTTGCTCTATACTCAGCTATTGATTTATTCACTGGTTAGATCTTTATAAGTTCATGCTTTAAAAATTTTGCAGTTTTATAAACATGAACACTGAGAGTTAGCCTGGCTGGGTTTCAGCTTTGATACATTGTTGTAAGTTTAAATTAAGTGAGTTGCTACTGTGTATTTCTTTTCTATGAGCTGTAGTTCTAATAAAACCTAGAAGATGACCCCAGCTTACTTCTTACGGAAGAGAACTTTCTGTTTGTTTCCATTTAACCTGTCTCTATGATCTAGTTAAAAAAATGCAAGTAAAAGATCTCAGGAAAGTTGAAAACCAAGCCCACCCCCCCTCCCCCCCCCCCAAAAAAAAAAACCCCAAACCTTACAAAAGAAACATACTTTGATATTTATGTGTTTGCTGTGTTCTACACAGTCAGTACAGCTTCAGACTGTTCCTTTCACAGACTTAAAGAAACATTGAAATTCCTTAAAACAATCCTTTGACAATGGAGAAGCACACATAGCAACCTTAGGTGCAGGATGGGGAACTGTTGTTCTCTTCATACCTAAATTTATCACCAGAAGTTATTTACTATAATATAGTTGTTACCTTTAATAGTACTTTAATGTATGAAAGAAATATTACTTGAAGACTAATGTAACGTTTGTTTATTTTTTTTTTTTCAATTTACATCCTTTTATAAGCCTCTGTCTCAGAAGTAATTAAAGACACAATTCTAATTTGGCTAGTTTAGACTCTTTTGTAAGTCAGAGCTCATAATTGTATTTGCTTTGTCTTTCTGTGCATTACTGTATGCTTTGATAGCCTTCAGTCATTAATTTTTCTACAAGTCCCATTCAAGTCAGCACAGCACTTCTGGCACAGGGATGTAGTTAAATGGGAAAGGTACCAGAATTCTATCCTCTGTAAATATAAACAATATCTGCAGCATGTTTTAGTAAAAGGCAAATGATGCTGATGAATTCCTAAATCTAACTAATTTTCTTTTGACGTCTGTGTGGAGGAGACAAAACTGAAGAGACTGTCTATATTGAAGTCATAGAATTGTCTTTGCAAGTGTTAAGAGAAGAAAGTTTGAAAGAACGTACATTCATGCACGAATTATTTGATATTTTTACGTGATATTTTTAACACAGATCATTAGTGTACTAGTTCTTAGTGTATCAGGCTTTGGCATAAAGGCAAATTCTGCTTCACTTGAATCCAACATAAGAGAGGATAGACTTTGGCAAATGTTTTATTAAACAAAAGCCTTGATTCTTTTTTACAAAATAAAAATTACATATGGTATCAGTTCACGCTCACTGTTATAGGACCCTTGGCAACACAACCATGGCAATTTATTTGCATTATAGACATTAAACTGGAGAAGAGACAAGGCCCCGTGGCCCTCTTTTGCAAGGTATTTAATATGCTTAAGTCCCACTGACCTCCAGTAACTAAAGTTAAGCATGTATTTAAAGAGTCTGTGAACACAACTCTCAGACATCTCAAAAAGTCCAAAGAAACCAGAATCATTGCTATTCTGGAAAGAAACAAGACTAAAGGATTTTGTGTAACAGACATCTCTCCTGTTCCAGTTTCCTAAAACAGAGCTATCTTTCACGAAATCTCTTAGAAAAGGTAGCCCTCAGATGTCTTTGCAGCCTGTTTCTGGCTCCAGTGAAGGACAATCCTTTTTTAAATATGAGCCATAGACTGAGTTCTTGACTTTGACTTTCTGCAAGCACGGTATGGAATTATGTCAATCTGGTACTGGAAATCACTGAAGCAAGTGCTCAGTTACAAGATCTGAAGATAGAGATTACTTTATTGATCAAATGTAGTGAACTTTGCAGGGGAATGTGACCGTTTGTGTATAGGTATTGCCATGTTATCTTCCAAATGTCCTACTCAATTAGAATAGCATAGGTAAACTGTAACTATTATATTTTCTACAGGTTGCACACTGCAAAAAATGTACAGGTTTTTCTCCATGGATAGTCTTTTTTGTTCTGATGTTTCATCCTCTCCTCAGTGGGTGTGTCTACACTGATGATTTATTTATAGTGTTAGTACTATTTTCATGCAGATTCTGCAGACACACATTGTCACCCTTTGCCCATGTAATTTTGGTTATCAGAGTAGTCTTGGTGTGTGCAAACTAGATTTGTTTTGGAGAAAACTTTAGTCAGAACACGTACTGCCCAAATCCTCCATATGTGCCTAGGGGAAGCATTGGGGCCTAAATCACTGCATGGACTGTATCCTCATGACATCTTGTAATATTTTTTTTCTCTTTAGAGAGCTTTGAACCACAAGTGTATTAAATACGTTCAGCCTATAGGATTAAACTAGTCCAAAGCAGAGTGTCCAACCCACATACAAAGATATGTGAGGAGCCTTAATATCAGTGCTTCACTCTGCTAACCCAGTCCTATGGATCTGAGTTACTTGCTAATGTGGACACAACGAGGAAGCACTTGTCATCTTACTACTTGTTTACTGTTAGTCTAAGCAAAATAATTTGAAGTGCCTGC
>WHYT01013332.1:116014-145583 GCA_009806455.1 Tetrax tetrax
TTCCCCCCCCCCCCCCCCACTTTCTCTGCCTTTCCTTATGAAACAAAAGCAGTTAAAAGGTAATTTTTTGCCTTTTTTTTTTGTCTTAGATATAATTCAAACTACTTTCATTAAAACATTGATTTTATTGTCAGTATTCATGTACTTTTAGTAGTCTTTCACTGAAGCATGAAAGTATATAAATCAATCGCAGGCAGTCATAGCATCACTTGTTACGTTTTAAGCATCAGCATTTCATTTTAAAGAGCATGATGTTACAAGACTGGTAAAATCTGAGTAGAGTTTCATCTGGAAATATTTCAGACCTTCCTTCAAAAGACAGCATTGTTAGTACATTGTGATGACTTTGAAAAGGCTAGGCACCTTCTGTTATCAAGAGGTTTCTTTCTTTGTTTACATGGGTTGACCAACACTGAGTTGTGGATGACATGTTTTTCCAATCATTAACCTGATGCAACTGCTAAAAGTTCCAATGCAGACTAAAATAGAAGCTATTAATCTGCTGATCCAAAAGCTGGAAGTGTAAACAGTATTTCCAGCCCACTTATTATGTGAGATAATCACTGGGCAAGTTTGATCTTTTTTATTTTATGTGTGAAAAAAACACTGCAGTCACACTGAAATAGATGAATTTTACAATCCCAAAGTAATTGTATAAGATCTAAAAAAAAAAAATTAGTTTAAAACACATGTAATTCTCCTCACCATCATTTCTGTCTGTCTTTTTTCTTTTTCTTCACTTGCATGGATTGAAAAATATAGGATAAAAGAAAGTATATTTCCACTCTTGAGGGAAGGGTTCCTCCCAATCACTCAGTTCTGAAGTTCTTATAACATCTATTATAGTAAATAGGTAGCTTTGCTGTGAATTTGTCCCGTTTAACAAGAAAAAAGATCTACCAATACCACATCTTCATTCTAATTCGTATGTCATGCAACTACATATTTTATGCAGGTTGTTCCACAGGTACATGAAAGTGATTGACATATATGCAGCTGTGTTATCATGCAAAGTTGGCATGGTGACAGGAATTTTTTTGAACAGCTTATTAGAATCAGGGAAAAACAATATAATGATAACATATATCCTGTGATCCTGAATTTTTTTAACTATTTGTGTTTTCTACATTCAGTATCTTTTGGCTTCTTATATGTAAGGTCTTGTAAAATTCTGAAATTTCAGCTCTTTGAGGCTTTCACCTCATCCTGTAGCTGGCATGGTATGCCAAATGCTGGTTTGAAAAGAAATTAGAAATCATATTCCTTTAGCTTTTATCCAGTGCAGAGTGATTGAAGAAAGTTGCACTGCAGGCTTAGTTTTAGAACATGCTATGTAGATACCTTCAATAAAAGCTCAGAAGAATACATGGGCAAAATCTTCAAGATTTATGTTTTGTACTATCCATGCACCACCTCCCGTTCACCAGCTGTGACTGAATGTTTCTGCGACTAAGTCAAGGAAGTTATTTCATCTCAACTTCCTGCTTCCTAATACCTACTAGAAGGTAACTCAATGTGTGGATTAATTGTTATGGGGAGCCTTGTAAACATGATGGTTGCTTTTCTCTTCAGACATACATGCAAAATGGGAAATTTGCTTCATTGTCAAATGAAAAATAGAAGCATTTAAGGGATATGTCTACACTGAATGTGTAACATAAAACAAAAAAGCACTCAGTTAAATTAGAATGGGAGGATTGCATTTTGAAAGATCATGTCTTTAATAATTATATAGTTGCCATGGAATACTGAGGTTTTTTAAAAAGTGCTAAACTGAGGATTAAAATTCTTTTGTGACTAAAACAGAACAGTAGTGATAATACATGTATTTTGATAGATTATTCACAGTTCCTGCAAAATTTTATGTGTAGGATTTTCTGATAGAAGCATGGTTCAACTTGTTGCTAATTTCTAGTAGTTTATGAAATTACAGAGTGATGAGAAGTCATGAGACTGTTCAGTCTGACTTTCTGTATATTGTAATGTATTATATTTAACTCATTTAACCTTGTATTGATACAAATAACTTACATTTGGTTGAAGAATATTATCCAGAAAAGCACTTAGTCTTGAAGACTTAGAGACCGAGAGTGTGAATGTGATTATCATGGTCAGGCATACTTTCTGTTAAATATTTATAAGTGTTTTTTAAAATATTTTTTTTGGCTTCTGTTCCTTACCACTTGTAGTTTTTATATGTGTATAACCCAGTTTTGGAGCAGATAAGCTGTGTGCAGTTGAGACCCATAAGCAGCTGTTTTTACCCAAGATGACTGTACACTGTGATTAACTCTGTGCTTTCTTCCTGAGGGCATAAAAAATGGTGTTAGACTAACAATTTTATGGTTGTTTCTCCCTGTGCATGCTTCTGAGAACAGCCGTATATTACTTTTGATATTGCCATATCAGGCATATACCAGGGCTGACAGACAGTCTCTAATCTACAGTGTATGAGCACGTCAACACCAGCCAGAACAAGCTAAAACTTGTTGCTGCTAGATTATTAGGATTGACTTGAGAACAATACCTTAAATTTTTAGAAACAGTTTAAGTAACTTTTTTTTTAGTTAAAAAAACCGAAACAAACTATATCCAGTTTTTGGCTGGACAAGCCACATACGACCTTAAATCATCATGTTATTGCTCTATCGCCCCTCAACCACTCACCCTCACCCCATGCTCTGATCTTTTTTGTTAAAGGAACATTGGTTTGTGTCTGTCTTTGTAATTTTAAAAAAATAAGCCTACAACTTCTATTAAACTTCTATTAAAAAGTCTTAATTGAGACTTCAATTTTGTTGGTGTTTTCTGCATTTAAAATGAAATGTCATCAACATAAGACTAGAAAAACAGTTCTGTTTTCTGTGACATGTTTATTTTTACAATACAAAGAAGACTTGTGTCTAAGTATCTGTGACATATCATTTGGAGTTTAGAATTTACAATACTAAAATAAGTTGTCTAACATTAAACCATTGTAATAAAGCAAAAGGAATGTTGTAACACTTTACAGATCTTAACAGAAGTGTGAGAAGAATAAATGGAAGTGGAGAGGAAGGTTATCATAATCTTCAGGGCATCATCAAGTTTCAAAGAAAATCTGAGCGCAGAAGTTTGCTTCCTGATTAGACCCAATACTTTCCACGTTGACTTACAGTGTTGAGACCTGATTCATTCATACTCTGGCTTTGTGTAGTACACAAGCTTTACTTGATGTTACTCTTGTGGCGTGAAAGCTGGCTAGCTGTGGCAATGTAAACCAAGAGCAGAAGTTTGTGCTCTACTTTTTCTAATATTCCCGTAGAGGTCTGTTATTTCCCCGTATGAAAGTTCAGATTTCTGAGTAGGCTGCACTTTTTTAGTAAATGAGAATTGGTTGTGCTTTTAAGAGCTTCGTATGTTATTTAATACTAAATTATGCTAATGTATAAAAGTTGTATTTGATGAGGTGTTTGATCATGAGCCGTGACTCAGAAGAATGATGCTTAGGAAGTAAATGGGAAAAATGTTATCATAAAACTCTGCTAAAATTATGTTTAATTTCATGGCAGGTATGCTTGTTATAAAGCTACCATTATTCAATTAATTTATTTCCCAAGTTTTCATGGAAATAATATGTTTCGCCAAAGTCCAAGTTTTGAATTTTGCATTACTTCAGAATAAAGGATTAGGGATGCTTAAAATTCTATAATGCTCTCCAAACGCAGGAAATCGGCAGTTAAGGTTAAAATCCATTAAGACATGGAAATAGGAAGTGAAGTAACTAATTAACCTTGATTGCTCTCATGAGGGGAACAACGAATATCGGAGAGTTTCAATAAATGCTATCAGTGTTTGTGATCCTAAATTAAAATAAATTGATTTTTTCAATTAAAATAAACTGATTTTTCAAGATTATACTTTTGAATTAATTTTTCTTTTGTTTGTAATGTAATTTAAGAGTAAGTTGCAATTTGCATACTGTTATGAAGCTATAACCAGAACTTTAATAACATTGGCTAGAAATATATGAAGAGCTACGTAGAAAGAGGAGAACCCTCTCTTATGATATGGTATGACTGTTAGTACTATGGTGGGAAAGCAGAGGTAATTTATTGTTGATGAGAAAAAGCAGTTTGCTTGAGTAGCACATTTCACATAACTTCAGTGCTATAAAAGTATATGGTATACAAAATAAACCCCAGTGAACAGTACTGAGGAAGACTCAGATTGGTTTGGATCTGTTTTCTCTGAATTGTAAGTATTTGAATAATAAATCAGGACAGAAGCACCCTGGCTGTCTCGCGAAAAAAACTGCTATCATTTCAGATACATCAGCAATAACTGTTTTGGCAACCATAACCATCATAGTTTAGAACCCAAGTCAGTAACTTCACCTTAAACAGAAATGAAATTGTAGGGATCTGCAGTATTGTTCCTTTGCAAGAAAAAGGAAGGGTAGACGAGAAATTTACCTTCTTATCCTTCCCTCTGCTTGTACTCCAGGGTTTCTGGTTATCTATTGCTGTTTTATTTAGTGCAGTTGAGATTGGTTATCTCCCCTGTGATTTCTGTCAGATCTGAAGCTGGATGTGTATTATAAATAATCTCTCAGATAATTTTTTTCAGATATAAGGAAAAACGGATTGCCAAGCTTAAAAGAATCTTTTCCTATTACAGATGTTAGTAAAGGAACAGGCATAGAGCACTGGTCAGATGTGCTGCCTTAATATTTTTTTAAGAAGTATACAAACTACGGAGAAATTGCAGGAGAGTTTAAATTACAACTTTAAAGTTCTTAGTGTTACTACTTCGCACAGTTCTTAAATGTAATGTGGGTGCTCTATTGGGAAAAGATAGCCATAATATATATATATAAAAAAAAAAGCTGCTGGATTAAACATCTGTCCTTCACATGGTAGGTGGAAAGGTAGCTTCATAGAAAAACTCCTGTGTCACCTGACGAGACTTTTAACTCTCTCCTTGCTCATGTAACTGGTCTTTTAGAGACAAAGTTATACTGGTTGTTTTAGACAGGCTCTTTAAGCCAGTGAAAGAAATGCAGTCTGTTGGAAATAAAACTGGTATTTTGGACAGAAATGTATTTTCATCTGCAGTCCTTGCCATAGGAGTGCAAATTACTGGGCTGTAATGGCAGGCTGCCACTACTATCTTTAGAAATAGATGACAGTAATTGCAAGACCCCTTTCCAAGCATCAGAAAGAATTACCTGCACCTAATGATCACTTTCCTCCTAAATTCAGCGGCAGGGCCGTGTAGAAGAGCTTTAGGGTAATTAATATTTGTAAAAAATGAGAACACCATCAGATCACGAAAAGGCATTGAATTCCTGTGTGTATCAGAAACTGCAGTTTGTGTTTACAGACACGCTCTTTATCAGGCATACCACTGCCACCATCAGCTACATAATCTTTTTCACAAGGAAAGCTGGTAGAAGAGAGAAAGCTATTAAACCACGAAGTTTATTGGTTTTTTGTAGGTCCAAAAGACATTTCATTTCCCAGACAATTGAAGTTTGTAATTTATTTGAAAATGGAATACACTAATTAGGGATAACCTGAATATCCGATATAGTCAGTATGATCCAATTCAGCTCTTTCCCAATACTGAAATGCCCATTTCTGTAAAGGAGTCGCTCATAGAGATTATTAAAATTTGAGGTTTTCTGTTTTAAGAAATTTTACAGAGGCAATTCAAAAGGAAATGTTTCTATTTGAAGTACCCATAATTCTAGGGAGTCATGGCAGTTGAGAACTATGTCACTAAAGTATATTTTTCATTGTAAAATTCTGGTCCAGTTTGTTGCATTGGACACCTAAGTTCTTCCCTCCCAAAATACATATTGATATTGAAGACTGATCATAATAATTAACACTGGTCTGAAGGTTTCATTACAATACATACATTGCTTAAATGAGTTATTTTTAAAACTGTGGTTTTTTTATATGAAGGAGTATTCATTGTTTGATGATATAATGATCTAAGGCGTTAGACCTCTTGCCTGTATAATATAGCATACACCTTTCTGCATTTATGAGATATACACTGAACTAGATACATGCTGGCATCGCTAGAGACTAGGTATTCCATGGGGAGACGTCCTGTAGTCAAGAAAGTTGATGTTCTTTTGATGATGAAGTCCTTCCCTCGCCTGTAGGAAACATCCATCATTCACGGATGTTCCTTTTCTTATATCCATGCAATTAATGGGATTTGGGAAGAATGGTTAGCTATACCTTGTGCTTGTAGGCTGTTATGATCAGCCGAAGAGCTGAAACAGTACCCAGTGTATTGAAGCTCAGAGTAACATGCAGGTCTTGTATTTTTATACCATATTCTGGAGCAATACATTGGGATTAATGCAACACCACTATCACTGTTTTCAGTAAATAAAGTGGCTGATATGAAGTGGTGTTGTCAGTAGATAAATGACTAGCCTCTAACCTACTACTATTTGTATCTTCTAGGATCAGTCCTAAAAGTTTCTAGAAAATCAAAACGGAGTGCTTCAATACATTTGTGTTCTTTAATGATGAGTAAGAAATCAGGGAACCAGTCTTTTTAACATTTGTAATATAGAAGGCTCACAAGACTGACCTCTTTGTATAATACACCTTGAAGTGACAGTTTTGCTCTTCTGGGTGTGCAGGAACTCAGTTTTCGCATTCCCTTTGACTACTTCTCTGTCTCATGATCAAGGAGGTTCCTATATGTCTCACTACCTGTCTCACTACCTCTGATTTCATAAGCCTCGTGCTATGTTTGGGAAGAAGGAACGGATCTGACCAAAGGTTAATATTTAAAGAAATAAGTTTTTCCCCCCAAGTGGTTGAATGGAAATTAATCAAAGACAGACTAAGAAAAAGGAGTTTGAGAAAAGCATATATACTATTGAGAAATATTCTGTTCAGGTACTTCATTTATATCAGGCCAGTCAGGTATATGTTGTTGATTGTTTAGGAATAACAGTAATAATTTAACTAAAGGTAGTCTGTAATGAAAGCCTTTTCAAGTAGAGGCTCTGTGAGTTTACTTCCAGTTTTAATTTCGTAGTTATGTTGATGTTCTATAGCTCCAAGGGTATGTTTCAAGTAGCGCGGGATTTTTAAGACATAAGAATTCCTTTGCCATGTTTCTTTTTCCAGAGTCATATCATCTTTTGTTGAAAGTTAGTGAATTTGTTGCCTAGAAATCTCTGTTGGCCAAGTGCCACCCAGAGGTTTCTTACTGTATTTTCTGCTGATTTTTAGTCTTCATTCCAATGTTCCATGCTGTGAGTGGATACGGAGTGGGAGTGTGCATACAGCATGGCCCTGGGAATTGCAAAACCTGCGTTCTGTTTGAATTGTCGTTGGCTGCTTTGTGCCTGTACTGTGTCAGTGCCATAATGTATATTCCTTATCAAGGTACAATGCCCAATAAGGACTGAGTATTCTGTGTTTATCTTGCAAGAATATTGTTAAGTTTTCTTTTAAAACTACAGAAAATAAGTAAAATGCTTTCAGAAGTCTGTGGGAGAAAAGGAAGTTGTGTAATTGTGCAGTATTTTGAGATCTGAATAAACTGAGCAGAACTTATCTGATACTTGATTCTCCACAGAGTTCTCCTGTACTAAGTTTTTTTTATGTCCAATATGATTTCAGTGAAGATGACATGAAGTTTTAAGAGATATCTGATGCTGTAGAAGAGTAATGGGCTATTTCTCTCTGTCTCTTTTGGGCAGTTTTGGTATGAATCATGATGGAATTGGAAATTCCTGTGGGACCAAAGGTCACGAAGCAGCAAAGCTAATGGCAGCTCATATTACAGCAAATACCAACCCTTTCTCTTGGTCAGCCTGCAGTCGGGATTACATCACCAGTTTTTTAGAGTAAGTAATCTCTCAAGAAAAATAATGAGTTTTCAAAAAATTAACAGCTTTCAGGGTAAATAGTAGAGATACAGTGACATGTTCTGATGGTTTACATTTTTAGAATAAATGGACAAAAGTAGAGCAACTCACTTAAATTTCTTATTTTGTAGAGCACTTTGTCTATGTAATTGTAAAAGCTTCTGCTCCATTTCACACCTTACAGTTCTCATTTTTAATCTATTCAAAACGTTTTGAAGTGCTCATCATATCTCATTACTTCATTAATCTGAGGGTGAGAAACAGAGAATGTCAGAATTTGTGTATGCATAATGGGAAGTATTTTTTAAATAATATGTGCATAATGTGAGGGAATCTAAGGAAGGGAATGAGGTTGAAGTTCTGTTCCTTGTACATTTCATTCTCCAGATTTTCTTCATGCAGTCTTGTGGGTTTTTATCTATCAATGTTCTTTGGTACCATTGGTGAGAATATAAATATAGGACAGGATGGCATAGATCTTTGTATTAATACCTTAAAATTCTGCTAACCTATACTTCTGTGGTGATTTTTATCCAGATGTAGATTGCTGCCTGAAATTCTGCTTCTGTATGAAAAAAATTAAAGAGTCAGAATGTCTTAGTCTCAAAAATGTGCTCACATCAATACTGATATATATGATGCATAGTGAAGCCTCTGTATGTGTTTTAAATCGTGGAAGACACAGAACTGTGAATTCACTGAGAACAGATTAGTATCAAGACAAGCATTATTGGAGCAAATGACAGTTGGTTTGTATGTTCAGCGTCATCAGTGCAATCATTCCTTTAAGAAAGAAAGGTTGTTCAATATTTCAGAGACTTTGTATTTTAGGAGATGGACTTAAACCAGCCAAGTGGTCTAACCATGAGACTGCTAAGAATAAAATGAGCTTCTCCTCCTCTTTCTGGGATCTAACCTCAGAATAAGGTGCTATATTCTGAATCTTACCTGAAAGGACCCATCCAGACTGATACATTTTCTTTAGATTGGATCACTGAATTGATCTAAAGAGGTGTTTGAGATCCCTTTAGAGTCAGTGGGCAGAGAGAGATGTTTAGCATTGGTGCTATTCAGAAGGAAAAAAGTTCTCTTCAGTTACTGTATCAGGTTAGGGCATTTTATATCACCCTACCAAACTCTGCACTCATCCAGTTTTATGTACTGGAGCATTTAAGATGAACGTATAAAGTAAGGCACACTGAATAAGTCATCCTTACATATATATGTGATACAAGTTTCTCACAATATACATTGATTTTCTCAAGAGAGGTGTGTATGTAGTCATTTAACACTACCATTATTAAAAAAATATATACAGAGTAGTTTTGTGTTATCATTGCCAATCATTTCTGTTAGTTCAACACCATTCCCTTTTTTAGTCTTTCTAGGATGTCATACAGCCTAGTTTTAACTATGACAAAGGATACGGTTTTCATATCTCTTCTGAGAGATTATTTCACAGCTTAGTATTTCTGACTGTAAGCTTACAGTTCAGGTATTTTCTTGTAGCATGTGGAGGTTTGTTTCTTACTGTTACGGTTCTGCTGTTCTCTATCTTATTTGCTTCTATTTTTTACTCTCCTCTGAACTCCAGTTTGATTGTCTTGACAATATGTTGTCTGTTGATGAAGACATACTTCAACAGATGGTTAGGAAGTAATTTTTTATTTATGCGTTTAGAGAAATAAACATAGTAAAATTCTGTGGGTTGTGTTATGCTGCAGATGTCATAGAGCTGAACATTGGTTCATAATGTCCCTGCACCATTTTAAATTTCATCCCGAACACACTTTCTTTTTCTTTACTTGATAGGTATGCAGTGCTCTTTCAAATTTCTACTGCCAGTTAAAAAACGTTTAGCTTGTGCCTCCTCTATTTTATGTTTATTTTTAAAATTTATTTTATTATTTACTGTTACTATCTGCATCATTCTTTTCCATTCCCTATGCTTGAATCGCTGTTAAGTTTCATGTTTAAGTCTGTGGGATGTCAGTGAAACTGTAGATTAACATAAAGCCAGAATAGTACTCTGGTGAATCTGTTCCCATAGTTGTAATCTCTTCAGGTTTTTTGAGATACTTCTCTATCATTGCCAGTGTTTGCAACTCTGCTCGAGTTTCTACCATCTGTGAATTTCATCAGAAAATAATTCCTGAAGATACTAAGTGATATTTGAATTAGAGTAAAAAAAAAAAATAAAATTACACACAGCAGCTTCAATAACAAATTATCTTTTATAGTATTTTAGCTGTCTTTTTGTAACCTGGAATGTAGATGTTATTTTTTTCAAAGCCACCTTGGGTAAACATTGTTTTACGCATTGCAATTCTGAATAGATTTTCCAGTTGTATAGGATACTTTGTTAAATAAAGTAAAGTAAATAAAGAGCCAAAGATAACTTCTCCTTCATCTACTGATTGTGCAATCTATTTTTAAAAATGTTGGATTTCTCAAACATGATCTGTTCATTATAAATCTATGCTTCTTATTGTTTGTTGTTCTAATATCCTATAAATGAATTGATTTTTTTTCCTTATAATAGTTATTTTGTTATTTCATAAAGTAGCATAGTCTGTAAAAACTGTATGTTTTTTCTCCAGTTTCTCATTTTCTCCCCCTCTTTTCGTGTCATCTCTTTAATGACAGCAGAGAGCTGTTGAGATAGTTACATGGGTACCTGCAGGACAGCTCTCAGAAGCCTAGATGGCTTGTTTTTCCCATTCACTCTTTTCTTTAAGGCAGAACAGCTTAAGAGCAGATACTTTTCTCTTGCAGGTAATGATCAGTGAGCAAGAAGCAGAGAAAAATAGTGAGTTTTGTGTGATAGCACTTCCCCGACTGCTCCTGTAAGAGCAGAACAGCCTGTATCCAGACAGGAAACTGATTCTGTTTCTTTCTAATACTTCTTCATAACTTAGCAACAGATGAGGAAAATACTGATTTAGAGCGGTAAGAAGCAAAGCCTCAAGATGTTATCATCTGTGTCTCCAAATGTTTGTTCCAGATAAATTGGACTCTATCCTGTCTTTCACTTTTTTCCTCAAAAATGGGAAAACAACTGGGACAGGACCCAGTATAATACAAAGAGGGAAGACAATTTGAGGGTTTTTTCTGTGCTGAATGAGTATGGCTAGTTGAGGATTCATTTAGCTATGTCTAACAGGAAAGATAAAAGACAATAGGGTGAAATGCAGATATTTAAGCAGAAACTTGAGGCTGTGAGGCTGTATGACATATTGCAACACCTTTTAGATTTATTGGATTGGATTTGGATACAAGGCTTGGCAGGACTGTCATGACACCAGGATAATGCATCTGGAATTAATTTTGCTAGAAGCTCATTATGTGTTCACAGTATTACATGGTAAGGAAGATAAATGTGGATTTACTAGTTTAACAGCTTGGGTCATCACTTGCTACAGCAGTTTTGCACTGTGTGCCATTTTGTAGTGTAGATACCACATTGTCATCGGGCAGAAGCATTTTGAAACAGAAGACATCCTGGTGGCACTTAAAGTAGAGCCTCACTTTCATTCTTCTTCTCCTCAAGGCTTTCTTAAAACTACACCCAGAAACAAATTTTACAGGTTGAGGCTTCTGAGGAATAGCCATTAAGTATCACTTAGAAGGTATCAATTCAGTTAGGCACTAGTTGGGTAAGCGATTTATTTTGCAGGATGGCCGGATAGAGGATTAGTATGGCTCAGAGAATGGCAGTAAGGTAAAGCAAAGCTGTGTATTGCTACTAGATCTTTCAAAACTCTCAATAAGGATGGCCAGCCAGCACAGACTCTGAAATGGCCAAAGAAAATAATATTTTTTTTTCTGGGGGAAACATTCCTTCTAGTGCATAATAGCTGTTGTCTGTCAAGCTTTAAGTTAGAGTGAAAGATTGACTGAATCCAGTTTATCAACTAAATTGTTCGTAAGTGCTTTACAGTGGCTTTAAATTTCACTAACCTTTTTTGGAATTAAATGCAGAAATACTCACTGAGAATTGAAGGGTTGGAGAGCAGTGTCGAAGAACAGAGATTCCTGTGAGAGGAGTAGAAACCCTTAATATCTGTTTATAGAAGAAATGAACCAAGCCTAAAAATACTGTTTGTGACAGAAATCCAATTGGTGTAAACTTCATTCTATGCAGTGTGTGTGTGTGTATATATATATATATATATATATATATATAAATGTTTTTTATATATAACATACAAGTTTCATTATATCCAGTACATATTTATATGGGGTACCTAAAGAGCCATGGAGATACCTAGACGTAAAGAGGAGAACTATCTGCTTAGAATTCTTTATTCAGTTACTTTTATGTTTTGTAATTCATGATTTCTGGAATCATAGATCGTTATCTTGTCAGTATTACATAGGAGAAGGTGCTGCAAGAAGCCAGATGGCCAACTCTGTCTTTCAAAGGCAGAATTATCTTTTGAAGATGAATGGAGAAGAACTAAGAGTCTTTAAACTATTTGAATAAGTAAGATCTATCACAGGAAATTCTTGGAGACTCTCTAGGATTGCCATACAGTGGGATTTAGATCTGAGACTACACCTTTCTAACTTTGGGAAGGAGCCAAACTGCCTTGCAGTTTGGAGCCAAACTGCCAAGCAAGCCCATGTAGACAATATAAAAAAAATGGTCCAATGTTTCTGCCCAGACATAATCTACCCAAGAATCTTGGACATACACTTGGATATGCAAGGTAAATACAGGATATGTCTATATATGCCTTATATGCTGTCTATGGCAGATGGACCAATGCCCTCCAGCAATCTAAATTAACTTTCAAAAAAGTTTAAGCCACAAACAGTTTAGAAAGGTAAAATCACATCAGTCATATCAAAATTTCATCTCTCTCTCTACAAATCAATGGAGAAGATTTACATTTGATATTGTCTGTTGACCTACACCTTGGATTATAATTTTTTTTTTTCTTTGCAGTTTACTAGGATTTGGGTTTTTTTGTAGCTAACAGATAATTGAGTCTTATGTTTTGCTGAAAAGGCTACTCAGTTTAAAAAAAAAAAAAAAACCAAAAACCAACCAGTTTCTGTAATTGTGGACTGGCAATACATTTTTGTGCATTGAGTTTGCAAGTATCCCTCTTTGTCTACCTCTTGGGTTATTTAAATATACATGTGTTGCTGAGATATTTGGGAATAGATACTGTAATAGGAGCATAAATCTTGAAAAGTCTGCACCGTGTTTTTTGCTTTTTCTCTTGGCTACAGTGCAACTCTGTACAGAGGTGGTGATCCTCAGTTTTTGTTCAGTCTGCAAAGATTCTAACGTTGAATCCGTTATTACTGTCATTTTGATCAAGCAGTTAGCAGTGATAGCATATGTGAGACCGTAAGCTTTTAGAGAACACTCTAGTATCCTTGATATCCTTCAAAACAGAAGACTAATTTGCTCTCCTGTGATATTAAAATACAAAGCAATATTTAAATTATATTGTAGAGTGTTTTACAAAGATGTCTTGAGACGCTACAGTGAGATACTGGGATGAAATTACATCAAGCCTAGCTATTTCATAATTGAAACCAGTCCCACTACGTCACATAAAATCTCATTTTATTAACCTAAGATTAGGAAAATTAAAGTATTTGAGTACTAGAAGTATCTTCTGGAGTAAATAAGAATGTAAGGATGAGTTTGAGATCATCTTATTTCTATTGCAGGTGCTAAAGATTTATTCACTCCCAGTTCAAAAATGTAAATGGTCTGCAAGGATATTCTGTAGGTTTTTTTTGACTTTTTATATGCTTCCTATATAAGATAAAATCTGAAAGCACAAAAACGATTGAGTAGAAATTTTCTTCAATTTCAGACGTGAATATACTTGGGCATTCTTTTCCTTCTTGTTATCTTTTTTTACATCTACACAAAGGGCTTTTTTCACTTTTGTAGGCCTGAAAAATGGTATCTATTAGATCACTGTTTCTAAAGTGCTCTGATATCATTATTCTTCTTGCACCCTTTTGGTTAATTCCCTTAGATTTAGCAGGTGGTGGTTGTTGTTGTTGTTGTTGTTTTTCCCAAGAGTCTGGGTTTTGCTTTGGTGAAGCAAAGAGAAAGGAAGAAGAGCAAGGACATAGACTCAAGAGTATTACACCATTCCTGAGTCTTATGTGGAAAGGTTGTTTGTCCTCAGCCTGTATTCATGCTTTGCACAGCTTTGGTGAGACCTTTCATTACTATTGGAAAGTCTCTCGTTTTATTAATGTGTTTTATAACATGCACTATTTCTTTCATAAAATACTTTGACACAAGACAGTGTCAGGTTTTCACACTAAGTTTGTGAAATGTGTCAATTTTGTTCAACTACTTGAGAGAATTAATAGAAGGGAAGCAGAAGGAAAGAAAAGCTAATTTTCATTATGAGAGGTGATGATGTAATGTAGCTAGTAAGTGAATGACTGCTTAATAGTAATTTTTTTGCTTTTTTACTACTGTAACAATATTTCACTATGGTGAAAATTCTATCCCTAGAGCAGAAAAGGAACATTTTTATATTTACCACAAGGATTTTCACTTACATTTCTGCAATTATATGTCTTCTAGAGTAGATACAGACTTGTAAATTGAAGTTCAATGACTTTAAAGATTCAGATCTGATTCTGTAATCTAATCCATGCAGGGGTACATATGCCTATGGGTAGAATCACTTAAGGTAATGAGGGTTTTTTAATATTATGCCTTTTACTGACTGTTTACAGGATCACAATTCACAAACCAGACTTTGCACTATTGGAATCTATGGAGATGTTGCAGTACTAGCACAAGCTAATGTCAAATGCTAAAGTTCCCACGGCTTGTTTAAGTGAAGCTCCTGTCTGCAGTTTGGTCCAGATAACACAGAACAATCAGATTGTATTTGAGTTGTTTTCATATTGGAGTTATTAACATGTACTCCTCATGCCCGCAAAATATGACACTGAAATATTTCAAAAGAATGTAGGATAGTTTCCCAACTGCTGCTATTAGAAAATACATGTGCTTGCAATAATTCAAACCGGAATAATGGGGCAAGTACATTACTTTTTATGCCAGAAACACACAGTTGATATTTTAAAGGTAGATTTCAGCTGAAGGGGCGGAGGAGTGAAGTGTGTGTGCCAATGAATCACACTAAATTCATTGGAATTAGTAATCAAATATTGTATTTTTTTTCTGTATTTACCTGGTTATTGCCTTAGTTGCTATTTACCTTCTTCTGAAATGGTCAGCAGTTGTTTGTTTCTTTGCTTTTCCAAAGGGTTTATTGTAGTATTTCAAATTATTTAATAAAATGGGGTTAAGATGAGAACATAAAATGTGTCACTAAAGGGGACCTTTTGCTCAGTTTTTTATTTGCAGATGAAAAGTATAGAAAATTGGAGATCACCAAAAAATAGTGTAGAACATTCACTTCTGAAATTATGTTCCTTTGGCAAGATGCATGGAAAAGATTTGGAAAAAAAAAATATAAGTGCTGGCAAAATTTGTAGGAATGTAGGAAAAAAATTTAAAGTGTTGGCATAAGAATTCCTTAAAAATCCTCACTTATTCACATGTGAAATGAAAGTAAAAAAGCATCTGTCCTCTTTTATGCACACTGACTAAATAAAACTGAATAATTATATTTAGCAAAGTACAAAGTTTCCTAAACAGAAATGTCTGCATTTGACTTCCTTTATTATCCATTCCACTACACTAAAATATTGTGGTTGAATATGGGCATATTTCAGAAAAAAACCCACCAACCATCAAACAAAACAGTGAATATAAAAGAAGAAAATATTAAAGTTTTTGAAGGTGATGATCTTAATTCTAACATGATATTTTAAAGACTAAATATTATTAATACAATAGCAAAGATCTTGGATCTATAAAAAAGTTTTTACTTGCCCTAGTGTAGGTAAATTTGAAGATTCTGCAGAATTTTTACCACTATAACTATTTTTTTCACTGAAATGGAAGAAAAGCATGCATGTTATCCTAATCCTATAAACATTTAGTCATATCGATATTTAAATGTGTTTCACTTTTATATAAACCAGTTGAGCTGCTCATATTTATAATATTGTACTTAGATGTTTGAAGGATCAGAAGGGTCATTAAAAATTGTAAGCAGAATTTATTTGCTTAATTTGTTTATTTTTCATGCTGTGATCAAATGTAGCTGTTCTTCAGTGAAAACAAATAGGAATCTTAGAAAAAAAATGAAAATCAGTCTTGTGTGGCTCAAAAATTATCACACTTTAAAAAAGGATAATATGAAATCTATTTCACAATTGAAAATAAGCATTTTTGTTAATACTGATAAAAAATTACTTTAATCTCTTAATTCCCTCTAATTATTTTTTCTTTTTACTATGGGTGTACCATCTTACTGTTTGTTTATTGCAGTCATACTTGTTTCACACCCAGTGCTGATAAAAGTAAGAACTAGATACATGATATCATTACTGTGATTTACAGTCAGTAGAATTCCTAATTGATTTGGTCCTTTATGTTGAACAGTTCGGGCCGTGGTACTTGCCTTGATAATGAGCCTCCCAAGCGTGACTTTCTTTATCCAGCTGTGGCCCCAGGTCAGGTGTATGATGCTGATGAACAATGTCGCTTCCAGTATGGAGCAACATCCCGCCAATGTAAATATGGGGTAAGAAGTCTTAATCCTTATGCTGAGTGTTCTGCTTAGTCATTTGTATATATTCCTTCATAACATAAATCTTTAGTTAGATGCAATAGTGGGTTATAGATTTATGATAGTGTGTCTGGTGCCATCATACATAAGCAAAGGGTACATTTTAATCCTTATGCTGCATCTTTTGCTTGAGTCATTTGTGTCTACTGTACACTAAAATGTGTGGGTAACAATGAGCTAGGGAAAGCATTCTTTAATTTTAGGGGAAAAAGGAGCCCAGAACACTTGATCTTGCTCCTTGTAAAGTGTACTACAGAATTTTCCCTGATTTCAGTTAAATGAGATCGGATTCATGTTGTATTAATCTTGAAACATGAGATCTGTTGTGTTGGTTTTAACGTTTAAATTTAAAGCTACATTTTGAAGTTACTTTTGTACTTGTATTGATTTATCAGGTCTGGGTTGGTTTTTTTTCGTGTGTGGTTTTCGGTTTTGGTTTGGTTCTGTTTTTTTTTTTTTTTCCTGACATTGCATATATTGTTTTCACATTGCTCAGATCTCTTTTTGGAAATATGAATTGTGGTTATGGCAACAGAGAAACTTGAAGCTAGATAGCTGAATAGAATACTGAAGTGTTAAATACTAGCAAAACTTTGGCTACAAATACCAGTGTGGAATAATTAAGGTAAATAATTTAACAGTAGAAACAAAAACCTGCACACTTAGGCCATTATGCAATAAATTTTTAAATACTTAAAATCTTGCAGCCCAGACTAGATAGCAAAAGGTTACCTTCTGCTGTGCTTATCATTAAATAATCAGCTGAGCCTAAATTGAATAAACCTTGAAAACATATCTAGTGGTTTAAAAGTAAACTGTTTTAATAATATTTTAATTTATACATTATTCAATAAAACAATGCAATCATTGAATTTATACTCTATTTACTTCTCTAAAGGCTAGCTACAAAGCAAGTCCATTTTTAGTATCCCTGGGATGATAAATACAATATTATTCTTGGTATGCCTCTTTGGCAGAGGTCATTGTGGAAAGGATTTAAAAGCTTTGTGTAGCTGGCTGACTAGATCACTGGGTCTCCTGCTCCTGGTCCCTCATCAAACATCTTTTGGCCTTTATTGTTCTCACTTCCTACAGCTGTTTTTTTCAGGGCCCTGTTTTCTGTCACTAGATCTAAGTCGTACCTTTTATTTTTCCTTTTTTCTTACAAATTCTCGCCACATACACTCTTTTATTTTCAGACTAAGGAAATCTGCAGGTATTTAATCCATGATTTATAGCACAGCCTTTGGAGATATACTGCATTTTAAATTAAACTGTAAAGTTAATAATGTGCAAAACCTGGCTTTTCCACATGTATATTATTTTTTTCAAACACTGTTATGCTATGTAAACATTGCTGTGATGATCACGCTGCACAGTACACTTTCTTTCCTGAAGTTTCTAATGCAGAAACAATTGGAGGTAATTCAGACATGTAGGTAATCTTGACTTTCTGCCTTCTGCTTTCTTCTTGTTTAGAAGTTTTTGCTGGGATTCCCTTATAGTTACAAAAAAGAGGTTGACACCTAATTGAGGCATTAGTTAAAAGAAATTATATCTTCATGTGTCCTCTGGTAGTTGATATAGCTTATTGTGTTCCATCAGTGTACCTTCAACGTCAGCATAACTTGTAAGTGTCTCAGAAAAAAACCCTTTTTAAATAGTGGGATTTAGACTGCATATATTAATATAACAGGTTATTGCAGAAGTCTGGTAATACACACACTAAGAAATTATATGCATTTAAAATAGCGACTACATTTTAAAATATTGTCTACCATGGTCACAATGTTCTGAAAATGTGGTCATGATGATTACGAATGTACAAATTTCAAGGGGGGAAAAAAAAAAAGCTTTTGGGAGCTGGTAGAGCAGGTGGGAAATACCCACACAAGAAAGACCTATTCATATATGAAAGGGTTTTTAGAACTGATTAGTGGAACTAGGTCTAAATACCAGAAAAAGCTAAGTTAAATGCTCTGCTCAACTCTTTCATTATCAAAAGTAAACAGCCAGTGCTCTGGATATTTGTTTGGTGCTTTGGGTATTCCTGTTTGAGGTACTATTCACATCAAGATGCCGTTAATAGTTAATTGATCTTATTCTAACAAACCAACTATGGATGAGAAGACACAGTAAAAATCTGTGATTAATAGTGGACCTAGTTTGCATACAGTTTTCTTTCTAGCACTTCTTTTAGCCTTTTTTATTTGAGGTGCCTGGTAAAAAAAAGGGGTAGAGCAGGTTTTCCAACGTGAGATTTAGTGACCAAGAAGGAAATAAATTCTAAACCAAAGGGAAATCTCAGAGAAAATTGCTTGCCTTTTTCTGTTGCTCATATTCTGCACTGGTTTGTGATGGCAACACATGACAAGACAAACAGTCGAACTCTCAAATCAAACGCCAAAAAATTACAAGTCTCTTTTGGGCTCTGATGTGGCTCTTGAGATAGCTAGTGTTTTTAATGTGGCTTGGAAAATCTTCATGTTCCTTCTGTTTTGGAATTCTATTGTAATGTTTTATTAACCTTTAGAAAAATTACCTTTCAGCCATCTAGCTTTAATGTTAATCTGTGTTCATTGCCTTTTCTCCCATATTTCCTCATCCATCCCCTCTGTCTGTTTATTTTAAACTGTTCCTTGCTTTTGATCATAGATCATGTCCTAATCCTGTAAAAAATTTTGCACCTTTAAGTACCTGAAGCCTTTCTCACTTAGGAACTTGAAGTTAAATACATGGAGAAGTGTTTGAACAGTTAAGGCATCAGAAGGAAAGTAGAATCATAGAATAATAGAATGGTTAGGGTTGGAAAGGACCTTCAAAGGTCATCTAGTCCAGCCCCCCTGCAAGGAGCAGCGACATCTCCAACTAGATGAGGTTGCTCAGAGCCTCATCCAGCCTGGCCTGGAACGTTTCCAGTGATGGGGCATCCACCACCTCTCTGGGCAACCTGTTCCAGTGTTCTACCACCCTCATTGTAAAAAAATTTTTCCTAATATCTAATCTGACTCTATGTCCCTCTATTTTGAAACCATTACCCCTAGTCCTGTCACAACAGGCTCTACTGAAGAGTTTTTCCCCATCTTTCCTGTAGGCCCCCTTGAGGTACTGGAAGGCTGCTATCAGGTCTCCCCAGAGCCTCCTCTTCTCCAGGCTGAACAGCCCCAGCTCTCTCAGCCTGTCAAATACTAAAGGGCTTGCGAGTTTCTTCCTTTCAATGTGTGTGTTTACTGATAAAAAGCCAATTTGACCTTAAAAGGAGCTCTTTGGTAGTCGTTTTGATACTATTGTAAGTACTAGACCTAATTAAACTGTTTAGTTATTTATGGACAGAGCTGTTCCAGCAAAAGCGTTGTGGCCATTGGTCAGATTTCACTGTGTTGTTTAGCACATTAAGTCAGACAAGAATTCAAAGGGATGCTTTAGCTCTTTGAGCTGAAGAAATGAACCTAGATGTTAGCAAGTAGAAAGTAATCCTTCTAATGTTACACAGTGCGTTTTTCTTTATACTATACTTTCCACCATTTCTGATACAGGGGCAATTTTAGAGAATTTAAGTGAAGAAATAGATAATTTGAATAAAGAATTGAGGGGCAGTGTCTCAAGCTACTTAAAATATTTCATTTTTAGTGTATACTTTCAGATTCAGGAGAATGTTAAATTTATGACTTACAGTGATCTGAATTGTACTGGTGGAAACTTCACCATATATAATGAGGCATAGCGTTTTCCTAAAGGCCGTACATGCTTTCAAGTATCTTAATGGATTCACTGCAGTGGGAGATTTTGAGGTTATTAAGAACAGGGCTAGTTCCTGTTCGTTTATGTAGCTACTGGATATTCTACATCTTCTAGGGTGATGCAGTGTGAATTCTCTTCTGCTGATTGTTAGGTGCGTCTCAATTCTTTGCTGTTTGTATGCCAGTTCCCCTGATAGTTCAGAACTTTTTCAATCCTTTTGTTTAGGTGAGTGTAAGAACTTTATATTCATTGACTCCTTACCTCCTTAACCTTTAAGCATCTGCCTAGTAACAGTTGGCTGTCTCTGGTTTAACTCAGAAAAGAATTCCAATCTTGACTTTGAATTTCTCTGTTTTATGAGTTTAAGTAATACCTGGAATATGCCTGCCTGTAACTTACAGATTTTGTGGTTCAAAATAATGCTTTATTTTAGAGCTGGTCCCCACATTTTTAGGATAGAGGCTAAAACCTCAAACATTTTAATAGCAGTTAATACTTTATGCATATGGTTGATATTGCTGTGGTGCATTTTATGATCTGTGAAGCTGTTGGCTGCTAGCTTGGGTTTCAGAGATAGTGCCTTTCCACGATCACTTATGTCAGTAAATACTTTGAGTAGGGGGAAAAGGGGGCAAACTCTCCTTTCCTTTGCGTACCCGGCTTCACTAAATCAGCAAGGCCACTCTTTATATTTCACGTTAGAGTTTAACACATCAGGTAATGTATTTTAGCTGGTGACAGGTAGCTCTCTTCTTTGTTATGGTCTTATGTTTGCAATTAAGTTCTCCAGTTAGTTTGCCAATGAAAATAGTGTTGAACTCAAATACCAGTTTTTATTCACATTTTGTTAGTACGTTTTTGAGGATGGGTAGAGTTCAAGCTGTGAACTTAGTGCTTGTAACCGGGCAGAACGAAGATACATTCTCAGAATAAGGAGTCTTTATTCTGCTGCCTTCAATAGCTTCTTTGCATTAGTTGTCTCTAGGAAGTTTTTAATGAGCTATGGAGAGTGGCTGTAAAGTTGATTACTATTAATGGAAAGATGCTGGGGAAGTGTTGACTACAGGAATACAAGATACGCAGTTGTCATACCTTCAGTGCTTCCTGGTTCCCCACATGCCAGTTCAGAGACAGAATAGTTTAGCTGAATTAGTAATGACCAAATAAAAAAGCATTGGTGTGCTAAAATTCAAATCCAGGAGAGTTAACAAATTGCTATACACTGTTTCTACTGTATTCCTTCTATAGCAAAATAGCTTGAGTTACAATTGACCCTTATAATCAGGTGATCAGACTTTGATGTTAGTGGATTAAACTATCACTTTTTTTCACGAAACACTGGTCTGATTTACTCCAGTTAAATAGAGAGGTATTATGCTTGAGGTAGGGTTTTTATAGGAAGGTGGAAGCAGATTCTGGAAGCTGTTTTTTTTTTCAAAAGGAAAGGCAGAGAAGCCACTGGTGTATCTTTGCACCAGAACTACCAGTTCCCTTCTGTTCCCTTACCCATTGATACTACAACTAGGATTGTGCATTCAGTTGAATCTGTAAATAGTACTGAAAAGTGACTTTTTTTCATCCAGCTTCATACGTTGTACTGTGGCTAAGTCACTTTATACTTGCTGTTTGTTGGTGCATGAGTAGTTTGGTCAGATGGGTTTATATTATGTTGCTCACAAACTGGTGTTAACAGTATGTATAGACAAAGAGAGGAATTGAAATTCCTGGTATTGTATTCTGTCATTTTAATCAAACTTTCCATTATTTTTTATTTCATAAGGTCTTGCTGGTGAAGTGTAAAATGTCTCATCACTGTTGGGTAGGCCTTTTCTGTTTAGAGTGATTAAAGTTTCAAGCTTTTCTTATGTAAGGACTTACAGGATCGTGCCATAATTAAGAACATTTGGCGTGCTTTCAGCTTTATTCTTTATTAAGTTAATTTAATTCCTTCTTTTTTTTTTTTTTTTTTTTTTTTTTTTAGATTAGGAAGTGTATAGCCAAGAGACATTCCCCCCTCTCCCCCCACCATCTTTCCTCTGCTTCTCCCTCCTATCTCCTCTTTCTCCCCCTTCTCTCTTCTGCATCTCTCCCTCCTTCTCTTTCTCCTCCCCCCTCTCTTCTCTTTCTCCTCCCACTTCTCTTTCTTACCCACACCTCTTTCCCCCCTCCTCTCCTCTCTCTGTCTCTCTCTGTCTCTTCCCTCCTCTTTCTCTCATTTTCTTTCTCCCTCTCTCTTTCGCACCCCCCGCCCCCAACCGACATTTCACCAATGTGCCTGGACTTTAAGAAAGCTGTTTCGAAAGTGCAAAGGGAAGTGAGTCATCAAAGCAGGAGTGCTTTAGCTGATAGTAGAAGCAATAATGACATTCAGATACTAGGATGTAGTTTGAGTAAAGATGAGATAGATTGCGTGGATTCGAAAGGGAAGATGCTACTTGGAAGTGACTGACCTTGTGGGGCTTCTGTAGTTTCCATAAGGTTCACATAAGCACCCAATATTTAGGAAAGAATGCTGGTAACATAATACGAATATACAACTTAAGCTTTGAATTCTATTTTACATTATTTCAGCATGTTGTGATTCATAACATGCTGCACCACTTAATGAGCATTTAGTAGTGGAATACTAAAATGGTAACTTTTGGGTGCTTATCTGAACTAAACTTTGAACCTTCTGAAGTTCACCCATAATTGTAGTCTTCTGGTTCTAATCATGTTGCCAGCAATATTTCAGCAGTGAGGCTGAAAATACTCTAGGTTGATGATTTTCAGATACGAATTATAAGTTACAATTCAAGTAATTATTTTTGTTCTATTTTAGCAAATGCTCATCAAGAGGTGCAGCATATTATAGATTAAATGTGCTGAAGTAACATAAAATCCTAACTAACATTTTAAAATTTTATTTTAAAAAATGAAACGCCCAAATTATCATAGTTTAATATGCATTGTGAATGTATTTCCCATCTTTTTTTTTTTTTTTAATGTTATGGACCAATCTGCTAACTTTTGTTGGAGGCTTTAATTAGTGTTAAAAACATTAAGAACAGCACAGGAACTCGATCTTTGCTCATATTACTGAGTTTTCATTGTGCTGTATTGTAACCATTTATGATTATTATGATATAGGATGCTTAGATGTTACCTAATTTGAAATGCCTGTATGTAACTCTGCATGACACAACAGAAAGAGGCTCCATCATTGATAACACTTAGGCAAAAGGAAGATAATTTGATTTGCTGTTTTTTTTCTCTAGATGGGTTCAGCTTTGTTTAATTTACTGCAAATACAAGCATCCGAATTCCAAACTGAAGTCATGGAGCCCTAAGATACACCGTTACAGGTTGTCATCTATCTTGTCTTGATCTTGTGAAAGGCCTCAGCTTCAGTTTATGTTTCCTGGATTTTTAAAACACTTTCCATTGTTTACTTTACAAATTAATAGTTATTAAATCCACGTATTTGGAAACTGACTTTGAGGCCATTGATTAATTTTCAGGTTATGCTTCTTTCTCTTAGTTTCGGTAAATTATTCACACAAATTTAATATTGGCACGAGATATGTTAGCTTCATCCTGTGTTCACCAATGAAGAAAAGGCTACCCTAAAGGGTCATCTTATGTTGGTGGGTGGGTGTGTGTGGGTTTGTGTGTGTCTGTGGATGCGTGTGTGCGTGTTAGTGTGTGGGGAAAAAGCAATATGCTTTCTACTAGTGATTCTGTCTCTACTAGTGATTTTGGGCCTGACCTTTCCAGAGCAGTTCCTCATATGTTTTTAAGGCTATCTTATTAAAAACAATTGCTTGGAGATGTTACAGATATAGATGGCAGTAGTAAGGGAATTGCTTAAATCAATGTCTGTGAAAATAAGGTAGTAGAGTTGAGCTGGAGAGCAGAAAGCTTTATGCAACTTAGTCAGAATTTTTCTGTTAACTTTCCAAAATCAGATGAAAATAAAGAAGATATAGCCATAGTAGTACCTGGTATAATTCCGTTTCCATCTAATGAAATAACAGCACACATGGATTTTCCACTTCTTTTTAGATATCTTATTTGCTTTCAAATTACTGTTAATGTTATTTTTCATTTCATGTACAGGGTGATGGAGAATGTGCTTCAGATTCTACTCTTTCTTTTAAATGGAAGACAGGGGAAGCAGGGGAAAATAAACAGCTTCTTAAATAAGTTTGGCCATATTTAAAAGAAATTGCAAAAATACTTTAATTTCTTGGTTTTAATATAAATTGTTTCCACAAAATGATAC
Source organism: Tetrax tetrax (assembly GCA_009806455.1). Lineage (NCBI taxonomy): Eukaryota > Metazoa > Chordata > Aves > Otidiformes > Otididae > Tetrax > Tetrax tetrax. Next base: position 140,613 of record WHYT01013332.1, read on the forward strand.
ATTGTGTTATTTTAGTTAATAAATGCTCTGTGTTTTGCGTAGTTTTCCATAAGGAAATATTCTGTTGATTTTGGGATGTTGAATGTCTGTCTCAAACAGAACTCCTTTTGATTTAAGGAGAAGTTTTTGCTTAATAGTGTGATACAGCCCATAGTAATTTTACATTACTTTCATTTTGTCTTCAGGGATTTACTGAGGCAAACTCCTGCTGAAATTAAGGTCTGAATGACTATCAGACTATATCAGTAATAATATCTATTTTTTATATAGTGCTTTTCACCCCATCTACCAAAGTAGTTTAGGAAGAAGGAAAATATTTTTCTTGTTTTGTGGAGTAGGGGGGTGAGCTGACACACTTAAAATTGTCCTGCAAACAGATGAATGACTAAAATAGTTTTGGAGTGCTGTATCCAGTCTAGTGCCACAAAGAAGCCTGAGTACAGAGAAAGAATTCTATCAGAAGGAAATTGTTAAATACTCTCATTTGTGGATACTTTAGGCTGGCAATTAAATATGTGTTTTAATTATTACTTACACTTATATGTTAATATATAGATGGCGTACTTGTGTGCACATGTCAAAAGTGAAATTCTGTGCGTAAGCTCTGGAGCACAAACCAGAATTCTGAATTCAGATCACCCTGAAATACAGATGTTTTAATTCCAGACTGTTACCCAGATCTGATTTTTTGCAATGGTTGAAATCGGTGTTTCTTAATGGAATCGAATTTTTTACTCTTCAGAACATTGAACCAAACTTCACAAAGTCAGCACAGCATTAATTTAAATGTTTGGACTTGATCAGATGAAAAATAAACAAAAGGTCACAAGTAGAATCATCACAGTCTGACACTTTTAATTATGATTTGACAATGTAAACCACACATGAAGTATAAGCAAGTAAATTACAATAATCTTACACAACGAGCAAGTAAATGAAATGTAAAAGTAAATAAGGCAGGATTGTGACAGGAGCACTTCATACTGTATCTAAAAGGAATCAATTTTAGGTTTTCACTTTGAAATCCCAACTGTATTGAAGTTTGGATTAATGGTTGATTTAGATGTGAATTTTGTTTAGTGTTGAATTTTAGCACCTAATGGCTGTGAAATTTTTAATCTAGCTAGATTTTTTCAAGAATCTTTGTGATGTATCTTCTGCTCTTTTCCTGTTCTATTTGCTATTCTAAAGTGTATATTTATTTGTGTGTATCTCAATCTGAAAATTTTATCAACTAAGTGGCAAAAGCAAGTGTGTTATTCAGAGATTTAAGTAAATATTTATACTACTTTCATTTCAATAAAAAATTCTAATCTAAAAAGTAAGATAATAGTACATTGGCTGCAGGTATGCTTTTACAAGTGGCAATATTTCTCTTAAAAAGAGGCTCAACTATTCACTTAAGTTTTCATAGGGCCACCCACCAAATAGGACAAAACAGCTTAGGCCTAATTGTGAAAAATAGGATGGAAACTCCAGAAATCATGATTACTCGTTCCTTATCATTTCAGACCATTCTAATACGGTATGTTTTTAATAGATTTTTTTAAAATATACCTTGCTTCTACCAATTGTGAAACTGAATACACTGTGTGTTATAACAATCCTGTAAGAATGGCACCAGCTGATTTTAAACTTGGAAAATAATTTTGCATTATTCAAAAAGAGCTTGTACTGTTGAACTGTTACTGCAGCTGCTAGTGAATAATGTATAAATAAATCAATTTGTGTATGCAGTATAATGCAAGGAACATGAATCTTAGGGTAAACTTGAAAGTTTTAGTGTTAAGTCCTGTTAATGTGTATAGAAAAGGTAACCTAGCTGCAAGATACTCATTAATTTCCTCAGTGAAACAATGAACTTTGGGAGTGGGGTGGGGGGCGCCTAACAATTTTAATTTGCTCACACTGTCTTTTCCTTTTTGCTCTTTGTACCAAAGTTCAGCTATAGAATCTCTACAAGGACTACTTGTAGGATATGATTTCAAGCAGCAGTTATATAAAATGAAATAGTAATGGCTATCTTAAGATCGTTTTAAAGATCTGAGTATCTTTCAGATTTTAAACAAATACTTAAAACCAGAAAATATCTATAACCAAGTTGTGAATTCTTGCACAGATCTCTAAGTAATAGAACAAAGGTTATCATATAAGTCATTTACTGTGGAAGTAAAACATTTCTGATTTCATTCTGCATACTTAGCCAAACCCGGGGTTAACCGAAGCAACTGTGAAGATTTACCGTGTTCAGCCAGCTTTGGATTGTGCCCACATTATGAATTTCAACCCTTAGATAGTGTTAACAGTGAATCTCCAATGTCAATAGAACTGGCTTAATTTAAATGAGTAAATGTGCAAAACCAAATGAGAAAATATGGTAGGAAAAAAGATTGTTTGAAAACCTGTGTTTGTTTAACACGGATAACAAAGGGAAATAGGATAGGTTAAATAATTTATGAAATAGCAGCCACAAATCTAAAAAGTCTAAACACAGTATTCTAGTAGAATAGCTCTATTAGTAGTAACAAGTGCTACAGAGGAGGAGTGCAAGTAGTCTGAGCTCAGAAACTTCGATTTTAACTAAAGGAAACAAAAATAATTGTTGCTGTTTCATATTTCAGAATTAACAGTGTCCTTTTACCATGTACTTTTGAGGCAGATAATGACAGCAGTGTAGGTGCTACAGTGCATCTGAAGAGTGCTCTTAGAGCAGCACTAAAATATACTAGGCTCAGTATTAGTGCTAATAGAGAAAAAAGGAACTTGTAGTCTACAATCTGATGGTTCCAGAATTTTTTTTTGACAGAATATTCTTATGTAAAATACGGTGTCTTTGAAATTGCTCCAGAATATTTTACAACCATCTATATATTTATCTCTCTAGCCTAGTTCTTAATAGTCTCTATTAAAAAAAAAGTTGTGTATATGTGTGTGTATGAAGACTGAAAGCAATTTTAAGCTTTTATTCTGATCAACTTGCTTCTGCCTTCTTTCCTAGGAAGTGTGTAGAGAGCTCTGGTGCCTCAGCAAAAGTAACCGCTGTGTAACCAACAGCATTCCAGCAGCTGAAGGTACTCTTTGCCAAACAGGGAGCATTGAAAAAGGGGTGAGTACAAATAATTTATCGTTTGAAGGTGCAATGCATTGTTTAGAGACTACAGGAAGAAAAAACTAGAAAATTTAACTTATATATGTATAAATATGTATTTATATAGTTACTTATGAGTAACTATAAAAGTTAAAAAAAAACCTTATTATTTCAGAATATGTTTGCGTCCACTGGTGGTGTCCTACAGAATTATTTTATGGTTATTTTATATATGAAATTTAATAAAGCATTTATTCTTGCCATAAAATTCTATAGCCTAGATATAAAAAAAAAAAAAAAAAAAATCTAATCTGTGTTTCTTACTCTTTGTATATTTTTGAGTAATTTTTGTGAAAACTCCTTTGTTTAATCTTTATTGAATTTTATAGCACTCTTCCATAAAGGACTGTTACAACTCTAGATCTGGCATGGACTTTTCAAAATGTAAAACATAGATCTAGAGCCTGAACTCTGTTATTTTGTTAGAAAATAAAAAAATCTTTATTCCTTCAGATACAAGCTGAATCATACAAGCATATAGAAAAAATACGGTCTAAATGAGAGGGTTTTCTAAAAGCCTACACTTCCCAGTGACATTTCTGTTTTGACTTCGAATATTCTTTTTAGTTATTACACTTGGATAACTGTTTAGCTTGAAATGATTTTACTGTGCAGTCTGATAAACTCTTCTACCTCACAGAAAACTGCAGAAAGTCAATGATGCAATAGATAGGTCTAGTGCTGTTGTCTCTCTCTAGATATGTGAAATTGATTTTAAAATGATGTCTGTATGTCTGTAGTTTCAGAAAAAGCTCTGAAACTTAGTTTTAGATTAAGAATGGTTAAAGAGTGTTTCTCAATTGCAAGGCATAGTCTATACAGATCTTAGAGGAGAGAAGATATTTTAAGTACCGATTTACAGGACATGTACTGGAAAAAAAAAAGTGAATTCCCTATGCCTTTTTTCAAGATCATATATTTTATGCAGATTTGTTCAAAGTGAAGAGAGCCTATTATATTAAACAGTTTTCAGTATCTGTCCGAGAGTGGCTGCATCTGTCCATAAGATTTACTGCTCCAGATTGGATTTTTTCCTAACAACTACTGATGTCTGTTCACATTCTGACTTTTGCAATGCTAGCTGGGCTAGTTTCAAGAAAGATTACCCCGCATTTTAACTTACAATCTGATGTTTAAACAAAAAGAATGAAAGCTTTTAGGCAGCTGTCACGGTTTATTAATGCTTGTTGATGGCTTCATTCAGGGCTCATGACTAGCATCGTTCTGATGGCTTTTCCATGCTAAGTTTTGAAATGCTGCTAAACCATGTTAAATAAATTCAATGAAGGGGTTGTTTTTTAAAAAATAGAGTGCTTAGAGTTGGCCAATTAAAATAGAGAGACCTTTGCATTCTACCAAAAATGTTACCTTTTATTAGAGTAATAGAAAAATGTTAGAAGCCCTACTCTTAAATCAACAGTCTAGGTTTACTTTGGAACCACGACTCCTTGTCAGTGACAAGGAGCAATTTACCTCAATTTATTATTTTTTTTTTTAAACCACCAGACTACAATGAACAAGTTGAGATGCTTTGAAACACTGTTGCTGTGTCCACCTGCCAGAGGCTTTAATCAGTTTGCTCTCTACAAAACATCTTTTTCCAGTATCTTGTTCCATCATTAGATTTTAGAGGGAAATTAGAGAATCCATACTGTTTTACAAAGATAGATTGTTCATGCCAGTTAACAGCAGAGAATTGTATCTGTAAAATTCCTGTAATTAATAGTTCCTGACAGCAAAAAACCAGAAAACACGAGCTCTTTCCAAATATGTAATTCTCTTTACCACATACTAAGGAGAAAATAATAGGTTACGATTCTTTT